>JANHFX010023716.1:0-90268 GCA_027560015.1 Chloroceryle amazona
GGGCCGCGCCGTTCCGCGCCGGGAGGAGATGCCCACGGCAGGGGCGTGCGCGCGTCTCTTCCCCTCCCTCCTTTTAGGGCGTGCTCGGGGTGGTCTCGGCGCCCCCGCCGCGGGCTGTATGGGGCCGGCGTGAGGCGAGGCGCCCGGAAGGGTTAGCGGGGCCGGGGCGGGCGGGAAGGTTCCGGGGCGGCCATTGGGGTCGGGCGCTCTTGGACCGAGTCGGGCGTCGAAGCCTCCACCGGGCCGAAGAGCCCCGGGCCCCTTTCTTCCTCCCGAGGCCTTCCCGGGGTCCGCGGAGCAGGCCGGCGCGGGTGCAGCGGACCCTTCGCCGTCGTGCAGGCGGGCTGGGCTGGCGGGGCCGCGTCCAGGAGGACCGCTCGGGTCCCGCCTGGCTTCACTTGGGGTGTCGAAGGGGGATTTCCTACTCTTTATTCTCACTTGTCTGTGTGAAAACTTTCTTTCCTCCCCACCCCCTCGCTGCGGCCGGCATACGTCTGTCAAAGTCGGCGAGCTGCTGATGTTTTGCGCAGCTTTGCTGCAGGTGTGAATTATTTCTGCAACACGATCTTAGCGGGCGCCTTTCCAGGCAGCGTAAGGAGCCTGGCCGCGTGCTGCTGGGGCTGTTTCCGAATCGCGCCTTGGCGATGAAGTGATGACACACAGTGGGTAAAGCTCTGATAATCAAGTTCAATTTTCTTTTTTTTTTTTTTTTTTTTTTTGTCCAGGGGAAGCGATAAGTTTCACGGCTTCCCCGGTAAAAGTTTGTTCTTGAGTTTGGTGTGGATGGGTAGGAAGGAGGAGAAGTGTAATGGGACTTGCGCTGTTTTGGAATTACATAACTGCAAACTCAGCTGAGACATGAGTCTTGTGTAGGTTTGAGTGTCTTTGCAAAACTATTTCAACAGTTCCTTTTTTGGAAAGCTTCAGGCAAAGCTCAGGTTTGTTTATCTGGATCACATTGCCTTCTTCCTTATTAATTTCTATTTTACTATGGTGATGTTGCCAAAATTGCACCTAATTATTCATAGCAAGGTATTAAGTTTCCATGTGTTGAGTATATTTGTTTGTAATATCACCCCTAGATTAGCGTGGAGGGTTCCATGCTGTAAGATACTGATCGTTACATGTGAAGATTTCCCAGCCACCCACACCCCGTGTTCCTGCTCCACCTTGACCTGGGGGCAGTGACCAAGACGACTCTCATACGGGAGTTTGTGCTTCAGTTTTTTGACAGCAAACTGCCATTCTTGCATAAATTACCCTGCAGTTATTTAACCAGAGACTCTGGCCTACTTTGGGGCAGATTCAAGGAGCTTTCTGAAACCTTTCTGTTTTTAATGTGGTCTGTTTTTCTTTTGAAGAATAGAGTATGGGGTCCTTGGGGATTTGTTTTTTAAATGTTGCTTCCTCTGTATATTTTGGCACCCCTGCAAGCTTCCCACAGGGAGAATTAGTTTGTCTCTGCCTGGCCTTCACTCTGTTTTGAATTTTAGTTCTGCTAACTCCTGAAAATACTTCTTTCCCTATTGAGTCTCTTTTTGGGTACAGATGGGAAACCTTGAAACACTGGGGATCATTTTCAGTTAACAGAAAACAAACAGTGTGTAGGATCTCTGTCTAAACAGTGGTTCTGTTAACATGTAGGAGTGACGTGACTTGGATTGTGTCGATCAAATTTTGCAAGGCAAAGTCTGATCTTTATTTGCATCTTTATTTTTAATATTACAGTCGTATCAAATAGTGCTTTTGATCCTGAAAGACCTTAACTGCATGGGAAACGTTTTCTCTCATTACAATATATAGCGTGAACTTAACCAGACTGGTTTAATTTCAGTTTGTAATTGCAACTGATAAATTGATCAGAAAGAGACTATTGATCTGGAGCTTTAACCTGTGTTCCCTGCACAGGAGTGCCCCAATTCCCTGGCGTTTCTTTTCCAGTCCCTGCCTCATTTCAAGCCTCATCAAGCTCTGGGGTGCATGCACGCACACGCACACCCAGTCTCTTTCATCTCTCAGTGCTCTTGCCAGTATAAGCAGGCTGTGCTCTGCTCTGATCCCCTCCTGCTATATGTGCCGTGGCCTGACCCAGTTCCCAGTGCTTTACTTTGGCTCAGTGTCAGCCCAGGAGTTCCTGGATGTGGGTTAGGTCCTGCAAGGGTTTCAGTTACCAGCTTAGACGGTAACAACGTTGCCGGGTTAAGTTAATGTAGAAGAAGGTTTGTTTGTTAGAAAACAGACATCTATGTTTATCTTCTTGCACCGTTTGTATTGCTTAAGTAATACAAGCTGAGCTACAGGCAGTTACAGTGAGTTTAGGAAAGGATTGCTTCAGAGAATTACAAGTACGTTATAGCTGAATAAACCAATAAAATGTAAACAGCCCCTAAAAGAAAAATGGACACTTTGTGATCCTGACTGCCACTGTGCTGTACCTTTAATTTTTTTTTTTTAAATTCAAATAAACTTAAATCTACTGAGTTTGTTTTGAACATAATCTTTTCTTCAACCTGTTTATTGTCCATTAAGGAGAGAATTGATGGCAGGAGTCACAAAGATTTAACTAAAACTGCTTTTTAAAAGTATTATTTATACAGCGAGTGGAAAAGGAAGATTACTTTTTTTTTTCCCCCTGACCATGACAAACCTTCCTGTTTCAGCTGTGAAGCAGGTCTTAGAAATGTCAGTCTTCAACAGTCTGGAGAGTCAGAATGCAGTGCACCATTTGAATTATGAATATGGTCCCCAGGATGTCAAAGTTCAGTGTAAGGACCTTTCTGATGGGGAAGCCAAATATGTTATGTAGATATTTCTTAAAATTTACTCAATGTGCTCTGTCTTAAGGGAAGGCTTTTGCCTCATTCCTTCCAGTCTTTTGGTGTAATACTGTTGGAATCAGGACCCTCTTCCACAGACAGTATAAATGTGCTTGTGTGCTTTCATCTAAATTTGCAACTAGATCTCAAAACCTTGGGGAAAAATTAAAACATCCCAAAATCAAGCAGGAGTAGGAGCTGCTCAAAGAGAAAAGTTATCATGTTAATCTGCACTGTGTAATGTCTGCTGGTTTAAAACTTCTGCATGCTACAGTGTGGGTCTTTATTTGTACTGATGTTCAGAGGTACTGCTTTCAGGAGAATTTCTTTGCCAAAACCCTCTCTGTACTGCGTGGGAAGAACATTGCTGAATATTGTGCTGGTCTATGGCTGCGTGAGTAGAGAGAGCGAGAAAACCACTCTACTTGGAAACTTGTCTGTCCTCTGTATACAGTAGATCTATTCCGTATTTTTGATGCAATCCTCTTGAAAGCTCTTAAACTGGGTCTAGTGCTGCATTACCAATGTTTGTCTCTGTATGCAAGCCAGCTGTGGGCTTATGTGGTATGTCAGTGGATTCTTGCAGTAGCTTTGGCAAGTCAGACACTTGCAAGTTGGCAAAGTAATAGGAGGAATAGGTGATACGTGATGAGCATTGAATATTTGCTGGAGACATAATTCTGTGAGCGGCTGTGATAAAACCAACTGGTGCAAAGCTTAGTACAAAGCTCCACATCCATGCTAGGGTGAACACTTGGGATTTCTTGCTGGAGACAGTGCCCACAGACAGGTTCACTTGGATCTGTTATTGGTTAGTGGACGTTTGACGTTTGAGGCTGTTGTTAGACGTTTGCAAATACAATTCTGAGGTAGGGACTGAAGTAAGCAGATAATGATCTTTGTGGGTTTCATGTAAACAGGGATTTTGCATTGTGTCGGGGAAAGGGATGTGTCCTTGGCTAGACTTGATGGACTCTTTGAGTGGGGTGTTGCAGGGCCCAGGAACTTCCACCCGTCCCATCTCGCTGGGGATATCTTTGTCGCAACAGTAGCCTGCAGTTGGCAAGGGCTGTGGGGGAGAAGGACTGATTCCAATGTTGCCGTGACATGTCCTGACAGGAAGAGGAGATTGTTAACTATAAAACAGATAGTAAAAGTGCTCTTTTCATACAAATGCGAAATAAAATGATTTTAAGCTTACTGTCAGTCTGTAGTGCCTGATGTACTGTGAGACAAGCAAGCTCTGTATTTTGGATGAAAATATTTCCTGTTGGTACTATAATATGTTTACTGTGATGAGAGCAGCCTGCATCCCACTTCCATTTGTATGCTGATTACCTATGAGGTGAGGAATAAAATGGCTCCATTTGCTTTAAATCTGGTAGATGATAACAGGGATATGATAGCTTGTTAGGCAGCAATGGTGAAATGAGCTGAGATTCAAGCATCTCAGTTTTAAGGCAGTAGTTCAGGAAGGCCTAATATAAAATTAATTTATTACCTGGGAACAGTATTTGTTTTCTGAGGTTTTGTTTATTTATTTATTTTGAGTTTAGTTTTCCGAACTGGCAAATCTTACCAGAATAGTTTCTGTGCTGTGGTTGCTCTGTCTGTGTAAGCAGAAATGCAGTAATGGAGCAGGCCTGAAAAATCTGTAGTGTGAGATCTGCTGTGATGATAGCAGTGCTCTCCACTGCCGTATCTTGCCCCTTGTGGAACCTAATGATGAGTTTTATGAACTGGTAGTGAGCCTTACAGGTTGTCACTGTTCAGTTGCCCTACCTGCTGCAGACTGAAGCTGTGGATGCTACAAGGCACTATCTAAGCAAGTATTTAAACTGTCATATTCAGTGTTTGAACTGGAAAACAGTTTAATTAACAGGGTTTTGAAGATGAGGAGGGAGAAAGATGTCTCAATGATTGTTCATAGTTTCGGGCACTTTTGTCTATTCAAGTATTAAAGCAAAAACTCTTCTGCTCTAGCAAGAATCATGGAGTCATCGAGGCTGGGAAAGACCTTTAATATCATTGAGTCCATCCAAAGCCTCATAACAGGATATGCTAAGATGTAGAACGGAATATTTCAAGTGAAACCAGTTTTAATAATGTATTTTAAGGTATCTCTAATGTGAAACACTGAATGACAGATTGCCCTTTGTCTGAAGTATAAGTAGATCATGTCTGGAGGTAATTGTATAGTCAGACATTAGTATAATCAGTTTATCATAAATTTACTGCCCGCTAAAGGATTTTTGAGGGGAGAGCTCATGTGTGTTTAAAAAAAAAAAAAAAAAGATTAAAAAGTAAATAGCTTAAACAAAATAAACAAAACCCCTAAACAACAACAAAGAAAACCCCTAGAACTTGGCAGGCACCTGGGCAGAAAGCATTTAACTAAATTAGTATCTCTGATAACAAAACTCTGATGCGATTTAGCATGGACTGATGATATATCCAGATATTTGCTTATTTGACATGTAGGAACTTGTTAAATTGCAGTAACTTGATCGTGTGTTTTTTCATGCAACCTCCTGTGCTAGTAAAACTGTCAGATTAAAAGGCCTTTTGAGCCAACCCTCCATTGCATGCAGTGTTGGCTATCAGGACAGAAAACTCCTCTTAAGAGAGAAAATGGTGTAATGCTAATTGATTTTGGTGTGTGTTTGTGTTTTAATTTGCATGTGGGTGGTGTTGAGGCAGTGAAGAGATTTCTAAATGGAGCCGTTGGTGTCTCTGCTTGTTCTTGTCCTCAGCTGCTTGCAAAGATACCCCACATATTGATTGCAAAGGAGTTTGTAGAATCAGATAACTAATTTAGCTGCAGCTTATAGAATTGCACCCTCTGAAAGTTTGAAAGAAATAATGGGTAGTTCCTGTTTGTGTGAGAAATGAGTTGAAGGACTGGGGAATCATGTGGGTGGATAATCAAATGGGCCCAGATGAACAACAACAAAATGAAAGCAATTTCTGCTGAGAACTTTTTCCTTAAGCTGTGACCTAGAGAGCTGTGAACTTGGGGCATGATTAAAACATATCCAGCAAAGCTGCTTTTTGTGCGTGAGTAAAAAGTTGTGTAAGTTGCGATGTCACAGTGGACAGGGAGCTGAGGTAATGAGTGGAATGTGATGTGGTCGTGAAACTCGGCTAAAGTGATCTCTGTACTGTGAGAATGAGCTTTTAACCCACTGTGTGAGATCATTTAGGATTAGGAGATGTTGAATTTATAGCAAATCAGGGGAGGTCCTGATGCTGTGTTGTCATAGCCAGGAGGTTTCATTTTTAAAATGGATTTAGTGTATCTCAAGAAGCCTGTGAGACTTAATTTATTAAAGGCTGAGAAGTGTAAGTTGACTATGGTTGAAATGTGCTATTGTGTTATGAAATAGTTTGCTTCAATAGGGCCAGAGGTAAAATTTGTCAGTTCTTAGTGTCTTTTTTAGTAGGGATCCTGTTGTGGTGGTGGTGGTGTTGTGTTGTTCGCTTAGTTTTCTTTTGTTTTGTTTTGTTTTGCTTGTTTTTCTTTTAATTTAAAGGAGAATCCCTAAATGCCCCCCTCTTGCTGTCAATTCCTGCTACTGGGATGTTACCTTTCATGTGCTTAGGTGATTCCAGATGGCTCCTGGGGAACGTGATGGGGGAGATTGGGGGTTCTTTTATTGAAGGTTTTAGATAGACCAACATAGTAATTGATTTCTGGTTTTGAAGCAGTGGGGTTTGTTGGATGAGTTCAATTTTAAGTAACATCTCCCTCTGAGTGTTTATCTCTGTTTTTGATAAAATGCAGTAATGTTACTGCAGCAAGTAGGTTGTGGTACCATTAAACATTAAGATGTGAATTCAGGCTACAAAGTATCACTTTGTGCTCAGATTCTTTTATTCCTTGGAGTCCTTTCTCTTGCTTTATATATTTTGCACGAATTTATCACTTCAATTGTTAATGAGTCAGATGATGCTTATAGTTCTAGACAGAATGTAGTTACCAGCTAGAGCTGTGTCAGCTGAAGATTTGTACTCTGGGTGAAGCCTTTCTGGGATTTAGTCCTGCATAATCTACTCCACCTTGTGTTACCTACTGATCAGAAGCATGTATTTGGGCAAGATCTGTTTCTTTCCTTAGCCTACTCTGTTCTTTTTTACCTGTTTAATCAGTTGGGTTTTTTGAACAGCAACTCTTTCTTCCTGTCTATCTTTTATGCTATTAGTGCTACCCTAATTTTAGTTGAGCTGTATACTACAAATAACAGGAGTATCTTTCTGTAGTTCAAAATAGTTCTTTGCTTTGAAGAAGTGTTCTGCCTTGCTGGTAGGGCTTGCATACAACATGAGATTTTTCTTGATATGGTGAATTTTTCTCAAGTATTCTGATTTTTTACCTTTCTCTTTGTTGTTGTTACAGTAGTCATTAAGATTTTTTCAAACAGAGGAGTTTTAAGTTAGAAGAATGTGAAACATAATCTAGACACACAGGTTGATAAAATTATGAAAATCCATGTATTTGGCAAGTTGTAAAATTCAAACTTCCTTTACTTTTTTTAATCTATATCCTTATTTTAATCTATATCCTGAAGCTGCATGATGCTGATGATTCAGTCTTCACTTGCTTCTTTCCATATCTGATTTGTCTTACCTTCCTCCTCCTTGCATCTCCATACCCTTTCCTCTTTTTTGCTCTGTGCCTCATGACCTCACCTGAAGTTGTACCCCTTGGTGCATAGTTCTAGCCATGGAATTCCTCACCATGCCTTTTACTCTGTGCTTACAAAAGAAAGAAGCCAGCATGTGGGCTTATTATACATCCAGCTATGAGCTAGGATTGTATGCTTTTGTAGGACAAACCTGCAGCTAAGAATTGTCATCTTTCTCTTGGCTTCGTTTATTGATGGAAGTTTTCAGTGAAACCGTTCACTCGAAGGGTGGTTAAACAGCGGAACTGGTGGCCCAGGAAATGGAGTCACCATCCATGGAGGTATTTAAAAGATGTGTAGATGAGGTGCTGAGGGACATGATTTAGTGGTAGGATTGGCAGTATTAGGTTAATGGTTGGACGTGATCTAAAAAGTCTTTTCCAGCCAAAATGATTCTATTGTAAGTGCTCTTGCACTGCTCTGCCACCTTTCTTTGTCTGCAGTCTAGCGTTGCAGCTTGCATTGCTGCTTTCTAGTGAGTGCCTTCCCTGTACTTTGTGATCCACTAGATCTTCTTGATTTGGATCTTAAGCTTAATGGAATACAAAATCAGAGCTATAGGAAACTTTGATGTATAGGATGATCTTATGCTGCTGGACTTGCTTTTCTACCTGTCCTTCCCCCTGTCCATTGCTTAGCTCTGCTTTGCATTAAGGCCCAGGTGTGGACTGTGTGGAACTTCCATTGAGTTTGGAAGGTGGTGTCTGATTAGAGCAGACTGCTTGGGACTCAGGCTCCCTTGGTTGTCAGTACAGTTTTGGAGGTGAACTGTACATCTTCAGAAAATTCCTCCATTTCTCGGGGATTGTTTACGAAGTGAAGTTAATGTTTGCTTGACACACGATTCAAGGTGTATGTGTATAAATAGCTAAGTAATTTGTGAAAGTGGGCACTGTTAGGGAGACTGATATATGCTAGAGCAACTCCTCATGTTGTTAAATATGCAGAGTAGCTCTACTTTGCTTCACCTGCCAAAGCACATCAGTTCTTCACGAGCAGATAAATTGATAGAGTCAGCACTTAACCACATGGCAGTTAATGAACTTCAAAGGCAAAGTAATTCCACGAGCTTGCTAACCAGTCTTCTGTCAATGGCACCAGCTGCTCTTGTGGCAAGGGCCACAACTATGCAATCCTAAGAGCTGGGTGCAGCTGCACACTGCTAAAACACGTGGTCTAACTGGAACCTGAAGTGTGGGTATGTTGTCTCGAGGAGAATGGCTGCCTACCCAAAGTCTTTGGGGCTCTGGTGCTGATCTGGGGGATGAGCCACTGAACCTTCCATGATCTGAACAACAGTAAGAAATATGTCTTATCAAGGACTTGGTGTCATGTAAAATAGTCTCCAGCTTTGCTTGTGGGAAGACAATACAGATGCTGTGATAAAGATCTGCTCAGGCTGGCAGAATGCAAACTGCTTGTGAAATCCTGGTGTCTTTTAGAATGGTACTTGCTGCTCAATCAGTTTTAAAAGACTAAATCATTAAATTAATTGGGTATAATTTAGAATTGGCCAGCAAACACCAAAAGTGTGTAGTGATTTCTGTCTGTCCAAACTCAAAAAAAGTTGGGTTTTTTCTTTTTTTTTTTCTTTTAAGACAAGCTTTTGAAAGAAGATGGAGAAGAATAAAACAACAACAACAAAAATCCGTGTAGGTGATGTTAGTCCCATCTCTTAAGAAAGTGCTGGATGAATTTAATATACCTGGCTGTGACTGAAATAATCCTGTGTGGAGTTACAGGTAAAATTGTAAAACAGAAAAAAAAACACCAAAACCCAACCATTGTAAACTTTTAAGTGAACAGATCATTCACTTTACCATGTAACTGAGGTTCTGCATGTTGAACTTGCCCTTTATTAAATCAAGTCCTGTTGGAATTCTGATTTACATTCTCTAAGAAACTTTTTTCTTTCCTAGTCCTTTCTTTAAAGGTGAGATCTACTTCTGTTTGTCAGGCATTTTCAATCTTGAGAATGTACTGGCTTTGAATATCAGGAAGTGTAAAGGTAAGAGAAAATTGAAGCCCTGTAATATTTCAGCCTGTGAACTCTAAAACAGCCCACAAGCATTTATCCTTTTACAGTCCAATGGATGTCTCCCCCCTAGATCTGCAAGCAGTACGTGAGTGTTGGGAACAGATTCCTTTTCGCTTCTCTGAAAAAGAAGCCACCACATGCAATGAACAGTCAGGAGTGTACTTCTCACCAGAGTGATTTGATGAGAACATAGCAGAGTGCCTAGAAGATAAAAAGAGTATTGATAGTAGAGTTCCTAACAGTTTATAAACAATGCAAACTGACAGCAACAGTTGTACCCTGAAAATCTTCTATGAGGAGTGTTAGCTTCTAAATTGCAAGTTTGAGGTAGTGTTGTCAGCTTTTTCCTATTTTCAAGTTTTTTCCTTCCCCTATTTTGTTGAAGAATTTTTTCACTGCAACCTTTCTTTTCCAAAAAAGAGTGCAGAGATTTCAGTGATCTTATTTCATACTTGCATTATATGTCCATTAAGGGTAAGAACACAGTAGCCATTTTTCTTCTTCCTTCCAGTTTTCATAAAATGTGGAAACAAAATGTTCTACAGCAGAATTTCCTGTTTGCACTGCAGCTTCAGTTGATTTTGAAATACCTGTCCTGTTCAAAAATGGAGATATTAGTAGACACTTCATGGAAAGCTCCTCATTCAGAGTTTCTGCATGTAGACTCTTTAGAGGTAACAAGTGTTTGTCTCTTAGTTACATCGAGTTCACCCAAAATTAGTGGGTACTTGCTGATATTGGTTTGCAGAGCTATACCTTTTCATCTGTCTCACTTTTATTTTAATATAGAAAGCTTTTGCCATTCTTATGCAAAACTATGCATATTAGTTACAGCAGAAATGCCCAGTATCTCTTCCTGCAGCAGGTTTGATAACTTTCAAGTTTTCAAAGTTAAAGGCTCTCTACTTATTAATGACTTCTGCATGGGTTAGACTTGGATGTCTAATCAGATTGGGTATCCTTAAAACTTCTAATGGGATCCTTGAAAATCTGCCAATGGACTATATCGGTTTTCTGATGAATTGTTTTAATGGAGCTCTGCCTTGCTATTTGGTTAACGGTCCTCAGGGTAGCCTCAGGCTGCTTACTTTCCAATTTCCTTGTGTTATCTGTAGATAAATGTCCACCTTATTGGAGCTTAATGGCCAATTAGCTGAGTCAAATGACATCTGAAAATACAAAAAGCAGTTCTGATCACTGGCAGGATATTCTTGTCCTAACTGAGGTTGAATCCAGAGTTCCTGCCTCTGCTTCTCCTACGTAGTCTCATGGGGAAGCTATGTTCAGCCTGTAAAGCACAGTTTAGCTAATTTTTCACTGCAGTATTGGTGCTTTGTTTGCTCATCAACAGTTGCAAAATTAGAAAGCCCACTTCTATGAACAGACTTTGCCATTTAATAAGTGATCAGTGTAAATTCCTTTTGCCCTGTATCAAAGAGACCTGTGTAAGGCTCATCAGATCCTGGTAAAATTAAACCCCCATGATTTAGACTTCTAAACTACCTCAAGGTTTTCTCTGGATGGGAAGCATGTCTGATACAGGATATCTCAAAGGGGCAGTGTCTTTTGGGAAACAGGGCACTCTTTCCATGCATACCAGTCTGGCTCTTGAAGGTGTGATGAGTTGGTGTTCGCAAACATGAGCCTTTGAAGCTACTTTGTGCTTCCCTGTAAGAAAACTAGCTTGGCATAGATTTAGTAAATATTCCAATGTTGTTTACTTCAGTTTGGAGGGACTGTTGGCCTATTGTTTTGGAAAAAAATGTGTTATTGAAATGCTGTAGTAAATATTTTGGTTAGAGGACAGTCTTGCTTGAGCTCAACTGTCAAAATTTAACCCTAGGTGTAAGCAGCTATACGAAGAGCTAGACACTGCATGTTTCCAGGCAAAGCCATTGTGGATACGTGAAAATGTACAGATTCACAACCTGTTTTTTTAAAAAGTTTCCCACGTTGTTCCCTTCTCCTACCTCAGATTGTGCTCCGGCATTAAAAGGGGTAGGAATGACTTATGCATGCAAGAGGAAGACAAAAATTGACTGTACCAGGGGTTCTGATTGAGTCCCCATGAGTGTAAATAAGGGGACAGGTAATTTCTGTATCTAAAATGACTTGAATTTTCTAGGTCCGGGAATCACTTCTCTCACCAGAGTCACTGTGAGAACTGAGCCTAGTTGAGAGTTGAGCAGGCAGGAGTTTGGGAGGTTGGAGTTTTGCCTGGTTTAGGGTTGGACTATCTATAGTTTAATCAGAAACCCTGGACTGGGTATTAGCTGCATACCTGCTCAAAGATTTTTGGTTATGACTCTACTGTTTACTGCTGAGGAATAAATTATTCAAGATACACCTGTGGGCTTTAATATTAATACTTTAAATTTTTTATGATGATGCTTAAAAAACAGTTCATATATTTGGAAAACTACTGATCAGTCTATATCTTCAGATGCCAGTCTCCTCAGCATCTGAGCAGGATGGAAACATAAATTATGGATGCTTGCAACATTCCCATGGGATAGGAGAGCATTAGTAATCATTAACAGATAAGGAAAACTGTAGCCAAAGAAAGCAGAGTAATATGATCATGTAAGGCACGTGTGGCAGGGCTGAACCCTGTCTCCGGTCTTCTCAAATTCCACCCAGAAAGCTGCCCATTCCTGAAAGGGATCCAGTCTGCGAGGCTGGACTATGTTGCAAGTACTGACATTAATCTTCCCCCTCCTGAGGCTTACATCGCCAGCATTCCTGTCAGGGAGTGGACTAGGAATCTTCAGCTTGCATGAAACCATTGTGTCGCTTAATGTGGCAGTGCGCTGGTTAATGCCATTTGGATGACACATGGCTGCCAGTCCCTAAAGCGTAATCTGTGTCCGCAGTGACTCTGGTGACTGCTGTTGAGAGTGAAAGCTTTAGGAGCATGAGAGAGTTACGTTTAAGTGCACCTAAATGGTGTCTAGAGCTGTCTGCTGGGTGAAGAACTGGGCAGGGGCAGGATGACAGTGCAGTGTGCATTGAATGCTCATGACCTCATCTATCTGATTGGTTTTTTGTAGCGCAGAAAGATAATAGCATCAGGGGAAAGCTCGGGTGCGAAGTATGGTAGAAGCAGACGGAGTTCTCTTTCCTAGGTTACTTTTCTGTCTTAGTGATAGGAAATGTGTCCGTGTGGTATTACTGACACAGCCTTGAGTGGCTGGGAGGAGTGGTTTAAATCCAAGACTGAACTCCTTGTCTTTCTGTAGACCTTCTAGCTGAATTTATTTGCATTGACAAAAAAAGTTGACTAACTTGAAGACATGCTATGCACAGAATTAAAGTATCATGAAGTAGCAGGGCTTCAAGTCCTTATTTGCTTTCTCAGGAGCAATTCTACCTCTGAACAGATCCTGTAGATCACATTTTAAAGTGGTGTGGGTTTTTTTTTTCCTGATTCTTATTTTGCTGCTCTTCAGTTTTGAACACAGCATTCCCTGCCCCCCAAGGTAGTAAGATGTGGTTACTGAAATGATTGAATTTTGTATGTGGAGTGCTCACTGTGCCTCTCTGAGTGGGAATATTTTGTATGTGGTTATAGTGGGACACAAATCAAGGTCATGTGTGATCATGTACAAATAGAACTATGATAACATTCTAGAGATTACGGTGATCCTTGGCAGTGCATAACATCAGGTAAATTGTTTGCTGTCTTCCCAGCTTTGTGCCATACTTAAAATGGAGTTGCCACTTACCTACCTCAGTTTCTTTAGTTTCATCAATACTGGTAAGTGCTCAGTTCCCCAAAGTGAGTGTCATCAATAATTCATTATCACTTAATTGCTGGAGCTGATTTCTGATTGATTTGGTAAGTAGGACGCTAGGAAATGGTATGTTTTCACTGTCAGTTCCACTTCACTGCTTTTGCCAGCGTTTCATGGCGGAGGCGTCCATGTGCCTTTTCCTCCTTCCGTGGGTTCTTTGTCCTAGGGCCACAATAAAACTGGAGGAGCTTACAAAAAGAATGGGGCAAACAGCACTGGATGGGGTTGTGGCTTTCTTTTTGTATCAGCAGCATGTCCAAAAAAGGCTGAACTGCAGACAGGCTGGAGTTGGAGGGCTCAGCCTTGCATGTGTGACACACTGTCACTGTGTCACTTCTGTTTCTCTTGTTCAGATAGAGAGGCTTCTCCCAGACTGCTGTCTTGTCTTCCTGCTGTTGCTTAAAGGCCTGCTACTTTAAGCAGACCTGTCTTACGCTGTTGTCTAAGCTTGGCTGAGAAGGCCGTTTCAAATGTCCCTTTTATATCCCTGCTTTGAGTCCCATGTCAGCTATTTCTGATGGTTTTCCATCATAATGGGAATACATAGTTTTGGAGTAGATGACAGTTGTAGTTATACTTTGATTTCTTTGTGAGAAAAGTACTTTAAATTGTACCATCAGAGGTAAAGATTTTGGAATTACGCAGGTTCTCCTTCCGGTGTTTCCTGACTGCAAAAGGATGAGTATGGCAGAATTCTTTTCTGGCAGCAGTTTGGGCACTAGAGAGGGGAACTTTAAAATAAATGTCCTGGAAAATATATGGTGCTTATTTTTATTAGCATAGGATAGTCTCTGTTCTGTGTATGATAGGAACTAAAATGCAAACAAGGAAGCAGTGCAGCATCAGAGTCTTGCATAGAAATGAGAGGTGGGGAAGGACAATTGGTCGAGCTGTATAATTTATACTCTGGGACTACTGTAAGGGCCAAAAGTAGCTATGTAACAGGACTTAAATCATAGTATCTTCTGATTGCTTCCTCATAGTTAGGGACAGTGTCTTTACCTTGCAAAACCAGCAGAGTTTAATGCCTGTGCAAGATTCAGCAATGTGATGTGTTCTCAAAGGCTGTGCTGCATCCTAAAAACAAGCATGCAAGCTGCTGGAGCATATCCCTCATCTGAGTGTGGTTTGCCAAGGAGGCATTAGAACGGAATGTGTTGTATTTTTACTTTTTTTTTTGTATAAACATACGTAGTTTCCAAATGGATTCAGTTTTATCTTAAACACATATCAAGAATTATTTTGGTAGTATTTTTATACATTTTTTGAGGCCATGTGTCTGGATTTTTCTCCTCTTTAAATGAACTTACATGGATATGTTTCAGTGCATTAACTCTGTTTTAAACTGCTATGAATATCAACAGGAATTAATAACCCCCCTTCTCAGAAATAAGTGCCTTTTTTTTCTTGTTTTGAGGTGTTCTGATGTCTTTAAAGAGGTGTAAAATGAGAGGGCTTGAAAGAATGTCACCGCTGCAAAGTTGTTTTGCGGGATCCCTAAAGACTTCTTCGTTCTTGTTTCAATTTTCAGTTAGCGAACTTCCTTTAATAAGTAATGACTTCAAAATGAAATTTCAAATGAAGAAATTGAATTAAAACTGAAATAAAATCCTTTCAACCAGCTGTACTCTTATCTGTTCATAGTGTCACTCTTACCTCTCTTCAGAGGAAGAGGAGGAAAATAACTGGACACAAGATGCTATTTCTTTGAGTGAACAGTTTTCCATGGAAGAGTTGTTAAAACTGAGAGTTTTGTCTTTAATTCATAATAGCTGGGATACCTTGAGCAGTTATGTGCTGCATCGTATGTTCCTAAGTGTTCTTAAGTGTCATGTGGAAAAATTTATTGTAGACTTTTTTAGGCAGCAAATCGAGAAGGGGAAACCAGTAATTTTAAGGTCTGACTACAATGGCTTAAACCTTCACTTTCCACAAACAAAATGCCTGATTCGGTGCTCCTTTTCACCAGTGAGCCTAATGGCTTCAGCGGAGCAGCTCCAATGTAACTGGTGCAACAGAAGGAGGAATTGAGACTTGGCCAGTGTATTGTGAAGACTTGAATTTGGAATTTGATTGGGTTTTCAGTGGCACACTGAGTTTTCTGCTCTGGTTGGGGAATAAATGGGGAAAAGGAAGCTTATTCTGTCTCTACGTTCAAAGCTTTTACTGTGTTTTTCATCTTGCCATGTAAAATTTGTTGTGCTAAGTAGATGTTTGATCATAAAGCATTACTGTTAGCATGTGATTCTTGTGACAAGGTGCTGCTTCTGAAACACAAGCAGGCATGTTGACATATGGGAAAGTAACCATCTCTGGCAGTCACTGTGAGTGATGTGACAATCTGCCGTGTCTGGGCCTGATGCAAAATGTCATCCAGGTATCTATGGGGTATCATCTGGTCCTTCCCAAAATGTTGTTTACACAGTTATCTGAAATTCACCAACAAATTCTTAATGGGCACTCAAATAACCACAGTAATGAAGCTGCAAATTTACCTTGCTGGTAGCAGTAAGAAAGTCTTCCTACCTTTGGAATGAACTTTCCTGACTGCTGAAGGATACTCTGTAGAATTTTAGGTCTACTACTGCAGGCAGTAGATTTTAGAGGAAGTAAGAAGTTAATTTTCCTCCGAGAGCTCATTTCTTTGGCATTGAATTTCTGCTTGTATCTTCTTTACAACCTCCCGCTAGCTGAGAACACTTGTCGCTGCTGCCTGCTCCCTGCGTGCCCCCTCTGTATAGCATGTTACAGATGAGAAGCTGCTCATATGAGTAATCTTAGTGACCATGTAAGTGGAAAGGAAGCAAGAACTTTCACTGTCAGGTCAATGATGTCTGTGTTTGGGGTATTGTAGCATAGACACTTCCAGGTGTCCCTTTTGAGTTCACACGTGGAATAAACTGATGTTACTTGATGGTGGTAGCACTTGTTTGAGTTTGCTCTTGCAGTCATCAGCTGTAAAGCAGTCAATCCTTAAGAGTATTCATTTTAAATTTGTCTTTGGAAATCTGGAGAAAACAGTTGTGGTGTGAAGTGCTAGTGGATAATTTAAGTGCTGCTGGCTGAGGCACATTATCTGCTTTGCATATGAAACACAATAATATGGTGTGGGGCACTTACAGCCCATGCTGTGTTTACCCAGGAACGAAGTTGTTTGGTGCTAGAGTGCTGAGCAAGTTTTAGCATTGCATTATATTTTCTGCATACTTACAGAATACTTAAAATGAATTCTGTATATTCCTTTATACTTTCAGCTGGTTCACAGAATATGGGTCAGTGTACATGGTCAAAAGCAATGTTATTTTTGTGTTAACTTCCTGAGTCAGAAATATCCGTATACATAACTCGCAGTGAAGCAATGAGTGCATAGATCTTTCTATGTAGAGACTATATTGTGTTCGAATGTGTGAAAATTAATTACATAGGAGGCTGGGAAAGACTGGTGGTAATCGCATTCAGCCTTTTTTTGAGTGATTAAAAAAAATAAATTAATTGTATAAATTGAGCTTCACACCTTTCTCCTTTTTAAAAGGGACTAACCCTTGAAGGAAGGAGAAGCCCTAATGCTTCAGTAGAAAGCAAAGACTGTTGAAGATGTATGTGCTTTCAATATAATGGACAACTATACTGTTCATTTCTCCTGCAACCACTCTGGTTACATGGCCATTAACAGTTAAATTATTAATGAAAGTATTGCTGAAAGAAGCCACTCTTGACTGTTGGCTATCCTCTTTCCTCTGTGCTGGCTGCCAGGGTCGCAGGAGTCTCATTCTGCATGAAGCTTTCTTCCAGACTTCAGTGGAGAATGTGGATGAGTTGTCAATGTCTTTCACAAAAGTGTTTTTCTTAAATGCAAGGAATTTTCTTTTACGTTCCAGTAAATGACAAACATCCTCTCACGTACTGGCGAACAAAGGCCTGTCCGGTATGAATCAATCAGGGAGGCACTTGCATGGGTCTCTGATGTATTGTGTAATATATGAGGTCACAGGTTATCTGGTGACTTCACCCGTCTCTCATGGTGGGGCTTATCCTATGTCCTGGGCCTTATGGCTTATTGTCTTCTGTTGGTGTGCAATGTCCCCTGCTAACAGGGGCGTACAGGTGTCCTGTTAAATCGCTGTGACGGGGCATCACTGAGCATTAGTGTTTATAAAGAGCAGAGCGCCTGTTTTTGGAACCATCTTGAAGTATAATGACTTTTTTTGTAATAAGAGCGTCTAAAAAAGGTCCTGAATTCACAGTCCATGTGATGCAAGTGTGGAATTTATCTTCTTGCCCAAATGTTTTGCCTTTCTAAGCATGATTTTTGTGTTAAAGAATTGTTCTTATACAGTTACTTGTCAGTATTGGGAAGTGTAAGTGAAGGGAAAAAATTAAGGAAGATAATTATGTTAAATGCAACACCCTTCTACTTTTGTAGGAGGGAAGTCTTTGCTCTTTCAAAACTTTTTTTTTTTCCATTTGCTTTGCATCTTATCTAAACTATGTGGTCTCCTTCTGAAGTGTTTAACATTTTCCAAACTTAGGGCAGGGTTTGCTATAAGAGCTTTGTACCTCACTTGTGAGGCCCTTTTCTCTGGTCCTAGTGAATTGGATTGAGAGAAGAGAGAAAACTCCACCGTATGGATGATTGCAGTTTACCAGGCTTCCCAGATGGTAAGGTGAGAGCTGTGAATCTCCAACTTTTTGTCAGAAGATTGCACAGAATGTGTCAGGTTGTGTCTTAAAGTAGAAATTATTGCAGTAGCTGGGAAACAAAATTAAAGAAATGAGTCTAAGAAGAATCTCAAGTGCCTTTTCAGGGATCTTTATTTCTTAGTTTTGAATGCTCAACAAGGTGTCTGCTCTCTTAAATATGAGCCTGTGTGTTTAAAGCAAGGTTATGTGTGGCAGCAGCTCCGGTGAGTAGAGACTGAAAACCTCAGTAAGTCTGCTTAGGTACTTTGACTGGCTTTCGGTTTTCTAACAGTATGCGCTGCAGGTGGCTTGAGATGTTGTTCTGTCAAGTTAGAACTGGAGTTACCATAACAGCAGTGGTGCACAGGCACGATGGCTTGTGGAAAGGCAAAGGCTGGAGACCGCTTTGCTTGGCTGCTGCGGTCACACACTTGTGCTAAGCGGAGCCGGAGAAACCTTGGCTAGTGCCTGTGTGTGTTACACTAGTGCTGCATTTTGATGGCAGTGGCTGTCAGTCTGGCACTGTTTTACCTGCCAGAATGTCCTTAAATATATCTATCATGTACAGTTTTCACTGTATTCTGAACTTCATGTGTTGTGTGGAAAGGACAGAAAGGAAGGTGCAAATGTGAGTGGTACCGCAGAGCCACAGTTAGAGCTCAGCCAGTTACTGGTTTCTTGGTGCTGTAATAAAAATTTGAACATGGTTGTTACAGAGAAAATATGTTGAGGTCGCCCTTGTGTTCCAAAGACATCTCTTCCAGCTTGCCTTATCTTGCCTAGATTTCATAGCTGCTTGGCAGAAGTCTTGGCATTGCTTGGCACCAGCAATTTTCTGCTCGTTGATGTGAAAGAAATGTCTGTTGAAGCTCAGAAATGCACAGTTTTGAGCTGTGCTGCTGTTGTCATTGTTCAGCCAATGCAGTCTAATTTTTTTTATTTCTTTCTTTCCAGAGATGAGGGGGGAAAACAGGCAATCTCATAAAGGGTGATATCTTTCTTTCAATTCTGATTAATCAAATACAGCCTCTGGCAGTAAAAAAGCATGATGCTGTGTGAGACCCACTCTGCTAAACTTACACCCTGCAATTTTCAGGCATTAGTTGCTGCTAAATTGGCAGAGGGCCTGCAGCCAAATATACCTGCATTGCAATTATATCTGCTGGCCTGGTATTTATGGGAATGGCCAACTAGGCCAATGAGACTTGAAATTAAAATTAACCCTTAATGGCAACATGCTGAAACTTCTGTTTCATTAGTGTATACATTCAGGCTCTTGAGAACTTCTGTTATTGCTGGTCTGAGGTGCTACTGCCAGTGATAATTCCTGCTTCCCTAGAACCTTGAAGAAAAATTGGCCTATCTGTGAACTTGGTGCATCCTATGTTTCAGTTTGGATTTTGGTAAAAACAAATGTATCCTGTCTTTGAACCACGTGTACAGGCACATTGACAATAAAAAAATGATTATTGAATATGTAGAAGCCACATTTGTTTTTTTTTTTTCCTGGGCATCTTGAGTTCTCTGGGTTTCTGAGATATTATGGACTTCTGGTTTTGGTGAAAATTTCCAGGAAATTCCTGGTATCTGTTGATTTCTTCTGGTCCCCATCTGTGTAACCCTGCAGGTGATTCCCCAGCTCATTGGTTTGCTCGGCAGCCCTCCCAGCATTTGCCAGTTAGAGGCTCTCTGTCTGGATATGTTTTTTGCCCCAGCTACTTTAGGAAGTATATTTCGTAGCATCCATAAATATGATGGATGCCAAGAAGAATGTGGAACTTTCAGGGTTTAACCAGCAAAATGATGCATGGGGTTATAGCAAGGTTTTAGAGATCTCCTGAGTTTTGATTTGGCTCAGTAGAAGAACACCTGATGAAAAAAATGTTGAATGAAGCCTTAAAAGGCGAGAATGGTTTTGTAGTTAACCAGAAACTTATTAATTTTAGTTAACTTGGAGTTCGTCCCAGGATTGAGCCATCTGAGTAAAACACATTCACGTTTGGAAGCTGCCAGTGGCTGAACTGAGACACCCAAATTATCTGGTTTAGGGGCTGAAGTATATAAATGCTTATTCTTTCAACTAGAGTGTTCTATTTGAGACTTTCTGTCTAATGGTCACTTTGGGTAGGATGGCATAATTTTCATAGTTCTGTTTTCTTTTGAGGCTAAGATAGACTTAAAAAAAACCCAAACAAAAAAAAACCCAAACAGGTGCTACTTTTCTTATTGGAAACTGTTCAGAGCATTTTAGGAAATAAAAGAAACAGAACTGGCAGGAATCAGAGAAGCAGCAAAAAATGGGAGAAAGAAGAAAGGTGATACACCACATAGACTAAATTCTGGACTGTTGGCCTTTTCCAGAGCTATTGGCCACAGTTGCCTCCATTGCTTCTGGGGGAACACTTATTTTTCTCATGTGTGCATCTAAAGTTTTTCTCCTTTTTTCTAAATCTTCCTCTGTTTTCATTCCAGTACTCTTCACACATTGTAGTGCTGGTAAACACAGCAGCTGTTGAAGGAGCCAAAATCCAAGACTGCCTCTATTGCAAACAACCACCTGATTTTACTGCTAGCTTGAAAGTAGGCTGTAATCTATGGTGTGTGGGGGTGGTACCCTAGTGGGTCAGTATTTGCTGGAAAGATCTGGTCACTGTTCTCTTGCAGAAGGATTGTGCAGCGACACTACACACCTTGCATTAATGTGTCATCTGCACAGGAACACTGTATGTTCTTCTACAATGGAAAACCATCACTTCTCTTGGCTAGAGCTTCTGGTACTATGTACAAGTGAAATAGAGAAGGTGAAACTAAAATGCTGTGAAAAGAAGAAGCCTCTTGCTTCGATGTAATCCCTACCATGTATCTTCCTAACAGCATGTTTCCCATTGACAAAATGCAAATTCCATTTATTTTTCTGTTTATTGATTTGCTTACAGAAAGCAGCAGAAATCTAATCTGTGCAGCAAACACTGAATCACTTTATCTTCTGTATAAATTTTTATCATTACTGTATAAAACACATCAAAGGGCTCAGTTTGAATAGGAGAAAATCATGCTTTAGGTAGGTGGTTATAAAAGCTGTTATTTTTCACTTGAAGTGATTATTTTCTAGGTCTCTGGTAGTGATTATGGGAAATTCCCAGCTTCAGATAAATAACCCGTTGTATACATCTGTCATTCCTAAGCCTCATTTTCTGCCCTGACTTAACTCTGAGGCTTGCCTAGTGGAGGACATATGACCAGAGCTACAGGAAAAGGGCAAATGCACACCATGTTTTATAAAAGAAAACTCAAGTCAAAAGTAATGGCAAAATCTCTTCAAAATAGACCTAGGGCGTGACATTTGAAGAGGCTTGTGTCCTGTGATGTCTCACTGTTGAATTAGACCAGTATATTTGCTGTGATCCTCAAAATATGTGATGGTTTAAAGGGTGTCATCATGTCTCTGCCATGGCTTGTTATGTTTTCAGTATAGGGTAGATGAAAATTGGATGATTATAACCCAACCTGGTAGTCTTTCTGAAATCAAGGCTCTAGTTTGATTTATATTGCAATTGTGTTGTTTTGTTTGTTGTTTTTTTTTCTGAAGTTGTATATGTCCATTTCTGCATTATAATTGCAGCTGGAGAGGAATGTGTTGCCTTTCCCCTTGAAGATTCAGGGATGTTCTAAGTTCACTTTGCACTGTGTTTTGTCACCTGACTCACGTGGTCTTCACATGCCTTCTTTTCAGTCTCTTACCTATTCGTTGGATTTTCATTCCTATTTGAAGAGGTTATCATCTATTTCCAGGTAATGCTTCTGTTTAGGGTCAGTACCCCATCTTCATTGGCCGTGTGCTGTCACTAGCACTTAGTACAAGTTGCTCTCCTCTTCTTAAATTGTTGCCTTTCTTCGACTCTGATTGTTTTCTGCTAATTCTTCTCCTAAATTTAACTGTTACTGTTAACTGTTCCAAACTGTATTGTTTGGAAAAAACATTTTTGTTCCTAGTCCAGATTTTTTTTTAGAAGCCTCAGGAGAGAAGTTTCTGGTCTTGTTTTCTGTTCTTAGGGCAAGACTTCAAAGCAGGAGCTGAGTTGCCTTCCCATGGTAGGGAAGTCTGCAGATCTGTTTCTGTCTAGATTAAAATCATGGTTATCTGTCATCCATCTCCTCACATTTGGAAATTAGCTCAGTGTTGTTGAGTGAGAGGTTATGAGTTTTTTCGTTATTGTTAAGAACATTGTTGATGTTTTGTTTAGTTACTCTGGCCTGCGTCCTGACCTTTCTTGGACTTGACCCCTCTATGGAACCTCATAGCCCAGCTGTGTCTTGCAGGCTCTCTGCAGTGTGGCCTTTTCGTGTAGTTGCACAGCCAGAGTTCTCCCCTTGTTACCAGTACCGCAGCTTACCTTCCCCCTGATGAGCTGTACCAACGCGTAGCCAGATCCTAAATGCATAAATTACTCTCTTGATACAATCAGGAGGACATTGTTATCATAACTTCATCTTGTTTTCTTGTTTTGCTTTCTCCACCATGCTTACCCAGAGAGTTTCTTTTTGGAGCGCTCCTTGTTCTGTGTCTAGCACACCTATCAAATGGTTATTGACTGTAAGATGTCAGTGTGGGATATCAGCCTTCACCACCTACATGCTTGCTGAGACACAGCATGGTATGTCTGGTTCTGACATGCAACTTTCCTTACTGGCCAAGACTCTTTTGATATGCAGCTGCCAAGACAATTACTGCTCTTGAAAAGTTTCTTTTGCTACTTATAGAAGGAATTGTGGCATAGTTGTTAGGACAAGCAACTTTATTAGACTAAGGGATGTCTGTCAGAGTTGAAAATGGCAGGAGTGTTTTGGTTTTTAGATTATCTGGTTGAATCAGAGTAAAGGCTACAGTCCTTGCCTTGCTCTTAACCTAGAGGTATGTTTCTACAGCAGCATAAGGTGTTTGGGCTGCCCCCCTTTCCAGGGCATGTGTGTTCCTCCCCCTTCTATGATGACAGATGCTCTTGAAACTTGGTTATGGGTTGATTCAGACAGTGCTGAAAGTTCGCTTTTAAAGCTTGCTGACCACCTCTGGTGGACTTTATGCAACTGGATAGTAAGAGGGAAGACAGGAATTTATGTTGGGGATGTAGAGAGGGTTAATGTGTCCTGCATCATTTAGGAATTCCAAAGGACTTCGGTGCTTTTTATGCTCATAAGTTATGGCAGTCTTTAACCACTGCCATAGTGAAATGGTTCTAGAGCAACAGGCATAATAAGAATTATCACTGACATTTACAGCCTTAAAGAAAACTGCTGCCACTCCTTGTGATAACTTCTCATTGGAGCACTCGATCATTGTACGGCACAGTGCAGCTTGAAGTAGCACTTGTATGTGGGGAAACAAACTCATAGTTCAGTTGTCTTCTACAGACTGTGAGGTGGTTTTTTTTGTTTGGTTGTTTTTTTTCTGGTATCTAGTGTAGGACCTCAGAGAAGCTGCCCGGATAGTATGGCTGAATGATTGTAGCTGCCCAGATAGTATGGCTAATGTTTGCACAGCTAGCCATCATGTCTGAAGGCCCCTAAGTACATGTAATTCAGTACATGTTTTTAAACAAGAGAATGTGGTTAACAGCAGCCTTTTATGACCTCTTGCATCTGCATAGTGGAAAAAAAAACAGAAAAAAATCCTTGCAGAAACAAGTCTCAAAGAGCAACGGAAAAACTTTGATCTCTGCAAATAAACTTTTAGATTCTGTGACTGGGAAACTGGGCTTTTATTGATGTCGGGTGTTGTGTGAGGAAATGTAAACCTAGCCCCTTCCATTTGTTAGGAAAACAAACCAAGAACCCCCCAAAGTGCTCTTTGTTAAATGGAATTCCTGTTCATCACTCTGTTGTAGGTTATTCCTTTAGATTTGACTGATTTTGCAAAGGGAATTCGCAGATCAGAGTTCCTAAGGCTGGAATAGACCTCCAGGAACATCAAGTCCAGACTATGACCCAACACCATGACATCAGCTAGACCATGACTATCACTTTTGTTTTGGACCTGCAGCGTGATAGGTATTGGTTGGACAATTGTTTTCTTTACCAGCTTCTTTCAAATGTGAGTACTTGAACTGAATTGACAGGATGATGTCCCTCCACAGAGGGGGACCTTAGCATCCTGGTGGGCACTGTTATCCGTGGAACAGCAATATGCCCTTGTGGCCAGGAAGGCTGATGATATCCTGGGGTGAATAAAGAAGAGTGTGGCCAGCAGGTAGAAGGAGGTTCTCCTCCTGCTCTGCTCTGCACTAGTGAGACCACATCTGGAGTATTGTGTCCAGTTCTGGTCTCCCCAGCTCAAGAGGGACGGAGAAATTAACTAGAGAGACTCCAGTGGAGAGCTACAAAGATGATGAAGGGACTAGAACATCTCTCTTGTGAGGAAAGGCTGAGAGCCCTGGGCCTGTTTAGCCTGCAGAAGAGAAGACTGAGAGGGGGATCTTATGAATGTTTACAGATATCTGAAGGGTGGGTGTCAAGTAGAAGGGCCCAGTCTCTTTTCAGTTGTACCTTGTGATAGGACAAGAGCTAATGGTAGCAAGGGGAAACAGGAAGTTCCCCCTCAATGTGAGGAAAAACTTCACTGTGAGAGTGACAGAGCAGTGGAACAGGCTGCCCAGAGAGCTTGTGGAGCCTCCTTCTCTGGAGACTTTCAAGACAACTCCCTGCCAGGTATGTTCCTGTGTGGCCTGCCCTGGGTGTTCCTGTGCTGGCAAGGGGGTTGGACCCAGCGATCTCCAGAGGTGCATTCCAACCCCTGCTGTTCTATGATCCTGTGATTTCTAACAGTTCTGCAGCCACACTGCAAAAATCCCAAATATAACTTCAGTTCAAACTTTGTCCTTCTTTATTCCTTTTGTTGACCTTCCTATCATTTAATTGAATGGTACATTCTTTAATCTTGGCAGTCACTTTGTGCAAGATTTACTGTCCAGTTCTGCTGTTTGTCCTTACCAGTTTACACAAGCTTATGATTTATACTTGGGGGATGCTGTCGGAAGTATCCTGTTGCCAAGGAAAATGTTAGACAAAGAGGGCTGTGTTTGCTGAGAGAACAAGTAGCTAAAACCTGGACATAATAGCAGAAAGTAACTGTATACAGATCTGTATGTAGCAGTTTGGATTCATATCACATGAATATTTAGAGCTTGGATTTATGGATGACTGATTAGGTTCTGCATTGTAAGAGCATTTTAAAATTTCATGTTCTATTGTGTTTTGTAGACAGAATGTAATTGTCTCAGCAGCTTGTGAAATAAAGGCAAATTTGTACTGCATCCCTAGGAAAGATCCTTGAATAAACTAAGACTTATTAGTAATGCTTCTCCCACCTTCAAGGTGTTTATCTGTCTGTATGAGACTATTTCTTTTCTTTCCTCCTTATCAATAGGCCATTCAAGATTAGTGCTTAGACTTCCTCCTGTTGAAGAAAGAAGATAAGATTCAGCTTGGAAATCTTATCACTGGGTGGATGTTGGCCATGACTGCATTTCTCTTGCCCTATCTTATCAGCAGAGTAAGCAGCAAGATGAGACTGGTGGAGTAAGAGTTTCAGCATTAAGAGTTGTTGTAAGCAGAGCGATGTAAACATCTCCCTGGCAGTGACTGGTTATCATTCACCTTTCCAGTTCACTCCCCCTGCCTGTCCTGATAAAAGATGATTTGGTTCCTGCGGTGGGTCACACCAACAGCCAGAGCTGGGGTTGCAACCCACAACAGTCCTGTTTCATTAGAAAGTCTTTCAGATATCTCTGTTCTAAGTAAGCTGGCATTTAAAAGCTGTGAAAATCAAGTGGGATTTTTGTCTTCTGAAGTGATGGTGGGTACTAATTTGAGCATGAGGCCTACGAATCCAAGATATTTCTGCAGTCACACATGGGAGGGAGTTTGATACAAAGATTTGATATTAATGGTCATTTGGGGCATCTCTACTTATCCTTTTTACATCCATGCCCTGTTGGGAATAACTTAGGCCATGTGTTCAGGGTCACTAATACAAGATGTCCAGACAGCACAGGTTTGATGCAGCCAGTGTATCTGTTTGGTTTGGTGAGATGTGGCAGTGTTATCTGTGGGTGGACAGCTGATCCTCTACTGATCTTAAAGTTTACCAAGACAAAGTTAAGCTTCCTTCCCTTTTTAAAAATCCAAGCTTTTAAGGAGTAACTGTCAGACTAATATGAGGTTCTTCAGTATGTAAGATACTTGTGCTTTATTGCTACTGCCATAAAAGACAATAAAAAAAGTTTCTATAAATATATTAACAGCAAAAGGAGGACCAAGGAGAATCTCCAGCCTCTATTGGATGTGGGGAGAAATAGTGTGACCAAGGCTGAGGTACCGATTGCTTCTTTGCCTCACTCTTTAATAGCAAGACCAGTTCTCTGAATGCCCAGTCCCTGGTGATGGAAGCCCCCGTAATCCAAGAGGAAGTGGTCTGTGACCTGTTATACCTCTTAGATGGATACAAGTTTATGGGGCCAGATGGGATCCATAGGGGTACTAAGGGAGCTGGTGGAAGTGTTCACCAAGCCACTTCCCATCATTTACCATCAGTCTTGCCTAGCCAGGCAGGTGCTGGTTAACTGGAGGTTACCAACTGTGACACCCATCTACATGAAGGACCAGAGGCAGGATCTGGGGAACTACAGGCCTGTCAGTCTGACCTCGAAGTGGGGAAAGGTTATGGAGCAGGTCATTTTGAATGCCATCATGTGGCACATACAGGACAACCTGTATGTGCTGCCTGATCAGGCCCAGTCGGCATGGGTTTGAGAGGCAGGTGCTGCTTGACAAACCTGATCCCTTTCTATGGCAAGGTGACCTGATTGGTGGATGAGGGAAAGGCTGTGGATGTTGTCTATCTAGACTTGAGTAAAGCTTTTGACACTTTCTCACAGCCTTCTCCTGGGGAAACTGGCTGCTCGTGGCTTGGACATGTGTACTCTTTGCTGGGTAAAACCCTGGCTGGATTGCCAGGACCAGAGAGTGGTGGTGAATGGAGTTAAATCCAGTTGGCTGCTAGTCACAAGTGGTGTTCCCCAGGTCTCAATATTGGGGTCAGTTCTGTTTAGTATTTGTATCAACAACCTGGATGAGTGGATCAAGGCACCCTCAGTAAGTTTGCCAAGTTGAGTGGGTCGATCTGCTTGAAAGTAGAAAGGTGCTACAGAGAGACCTGGCCAGGCTGGATCGATGGACCAAGGCCAGTGGGATGAGGGTCAACAAGGTCCTGCTCTTGGGTCAAAAAACCCCCATGCAATACTACAGGCTTGGGGAAGAATGGCTGGAAGCTGCCTGGAGGAAAAGGACCTGGGAGTGTTGAATGACAGACAGCTAACAGGAGCCAGCGGTGTGCCCAGATGGCCAAGAAGGCCAACAGCATCCTGTCTTGTATTAGAAACAGTGTGGCCAGCAGGACTAGGGAAGCAGTTATCCTTGGGAAGCAAGTTACCCTTGTACTTGGCACTGAAGAGGCCCCATCTTGAATACTGGGTTCAGTTTTGGGCCCCCTCACTCTGAAAAAGACACTGAGGTGCTGAAGAGTGTCCAGATAAGGGCAACAAAGCTGCTGAAGGGCCTAGGGCACAAGTCTTATGAGAAGAGGCAGAAAGAACTGGGAGTTGTTCAGCCTGAAGAAAAAAAAAAAAGCTCAGGGGAGACCACATTGCTCTTGACAACTGCCTGAAAGGAGGTTGGACCCAGGTGGAAGTTGATCTCTTCTCCCAAGTAACAGAACAAGAGGAAATGGCCTCATGTTGCACCAAGGGAGGTTTAGGTTGGATGTTAGGAAAAATTTCTTCCTTGAAAGGCCTGGCACAGGCTGCCCAGGGCAGTGGTGGAGTCACCATCCTTGGAGGTATTTAATAGACATGTAGATAAGGTAGGTGCTTAGGGACCTGGCTTAGTGGTGGACTTGGCAGTGTTAGGTTTATGGTTGGATTTGATGATCTTAAAGGTCTCTTCCAACTAAAACAATTCTATGATACTTCTATTTATCTGATGCTAATTATGCTATAACTTGACTTACTGTCTCTTCAAAGCACAGTCTGAATCTGTCTAAGAGGATAGCACACCACACTTTATCATAAGTGTGCTGCAGAGAAATCTTGCCTCAAAGGTAGAGAGGCCGAGCAAAACAAGATGAAATGCTCTTCTGAGATGCTAAAATCAATTATCTTTCCTCTATAGAGGTGTCTATCTTATAATGTGATCTCTGAGTTGACTTGCTGTTGCCTGTCATTGTAGGGTAGCTGATGTATAGTGAAGAATATATTGCATGCATCGTTCATGAAGTCGGGTTCTTTTCTATATGCGGGGATTCTGTCTTCTATTAAGAAGGATTTGAAAGTTACTCAATATGGAGGGTATAAAGTTGATAGGATTCACTTTGCTTTTAGTGTGTTTGACTATAGAAATTATATCTTTATTTGTCATTCTTTCTTCCTGTTTTTGCTGCTACCCCTCTGAAGATGCTCAGGTGCATTTTTTGATGTGTGTTCATATTGCTTATCTTTTTGCCACCAGCCCTCTTCTGTTCTTCCATCAAAGTAAAGCTTGAAGTTGAATTCAAAAGGTCCACATTTCTAGCTGGAGAACATCTGGTATTAAAAACATCGGATGCTAACCTGTTCGCAGTCCAAGTTCCATACAACAGTGTGTCTCTTGGCAAACAGCACACTGATGCTGTGTTAAGGGTCTAAGCCAAACCACTGGTGCTAGCTGGGACAGGAGAGACAGGAGCTGTTCCAGAGACAGGCGGGTCTGTCATTCAGGCTTGTGAAGATTACTGTTCTCCAATTCTGAATCTGGATTTCCAAATAACCCGTCTGAATGCTGGGACTGTGCCTTCAGAAGCAGTGCCTTCTTCTAAGATGTGGAAAGACAAATGGTCCTGTTAAGGTGCTAGTGTTGGGAGTAGAGCTGATAAATTGCTGGGGGTGACTTCAAGGGAGGAAAGCCACCACCCTGTGACTCAAAGCACTGATAAAGGAGTTCTCTTCTGCAGACTAAAAGCCACAGATCAGTGGTTGCCACTGACTGCCGTTTGAAAGCTTTAACAGTCTATGAATAACTGCTCACTGCCATCCTGAAATCTGAAACATGAGTTTCTGGTGCACCAGAAAACTAAATGAGTTCCCCGAAATCTGCTGGTCTTGCCTTTTCACTTTTCTGTGCTACTTCAATGAATATCCTGTAGACTTATGCAGCAACTGTGCAGCAACCCTTTCTGTTTCTCTTCTCATTCTGCTTACCAAGATGTACAAATGCATACCTGACTTTAAGCTGCATGGAAGTTACTACAGTGATGAAGATCCTGACCATGGAGCTGGAGACAGTAACTGGCTAGATTTATTCTGTCAGAGGGTACGTTCCCTCTGGACTTGGTGTTTCCAGGTCATCAGTGTCGTGGGGAGGTGTCTGCCTGCTTTTGTTCACTGCTGTGGAATATTTTTTTCTGACAGTGTCTTGTGCTTTTTTAAAGATAAGTTAGATAGTAATAACCTGTGGGTAAGATGAAATGATTAGAAGAGTCCCTGTTCAATAACATGAACATGACAATTGGTAGAATATGTTCTTTGTATTTCAGATAGCTTTTTTTTTTTTTTTTCCTGGAGTGTGTTAACTTTCTGTTTAAGTGCCTGGAGATAATGGCTAAGCTCTTTTGAGAGCATGAGGAACACAGAATTAGGGAATATGTTTCCATTCCAGAGGATGTTAATTATTAGAGGGTTCTGTGTAAGTGCATGCCCTAATTCACTGCATGGTAATGGTTTTCATACTTTGCTTAAAATCACCGTGGGGGGAGGAACTGAAGAGGAGCCTGGGATAAACAAAACAACTTGGAATATTGATCTTGCTTTAGGGGTTGGGTGGATGAGTCATTCTGAGTTGGTCTTCCACAGTAAGTTTTCTTGGGGGATTGAGGGCAAGCAGAATGGGGAAACTATTCTGTAAAGATAACCAAGAGATGTGGCCATTATAGTAAAAAAGAAAAAAGCTGTGGGTCAGCTGCTGACCCCTTTTTTTCATGAATATCCAGGAGTCTCCACTAACCAAAATTAGGGAGAAACATAGCCATGTTATGACTCCATTGCCTTGCAAAGCATCATAATTGTTATTCACCAGGGGCTCAACTTCATCATTCCTTTAGTCTTGTCTGGAGCAGCATATGCACTTCGTGGAGTTAAATGCTTAGATTCCATAAATTACTTATTTATTACAAATTCCTTAAATTACTTAAAAGTGAATGAATTGGACTCAGTCGTGCTACTGTCACAGTTCCGACACAAGCTCTATTTTTCAGGCAGAATGTCGGCTTGGTTTGGTTGTCAGGAGACTGGAGTAGTGTGATAGGACCTATGAGCTTATCTCCTCCTTCACCCCTGCTCTTCATTTAATTGCTCTTTGCAACAAAAGTGTTTGTATCACTCCTGTTGGCAAGTAATTATGAGTATATTGCTAAAGCAGAGACTGGGATCGTGAAATTTAAGTTCTGTCCCAAGATCTGTTACAGGTCTTCTGTCCTATTGTGTGTAAATCCTTTAGTCTCTTCTTTTTGTGAAGCCAAAAATCATGTCCTCAGGGCAGTATTATAGCAATGCATCCCTCAGAGGTATTAAGGATAAGATATATTTACCTCTGCTGCTTCTGTAAGAAAGCAATCTGGTTGGGTAGCTTTAGTTTGGGTAAGAACAGTGTATCATACCCATTTGATCTTTTTGCTAGTGAATGCTTCCCTTTCGAGGTACACCCAGTTTGAAGCAGTGTTCACTTTGTACTGTTAGTGGCCCATAGCCTGCTTCTCTTCCTCTTTCTAACTGTGCTGAGAGCCTGCAGACCTAGGAGATGTGTGTATTTTTGGTGTGTACTTGAGCCGCTGTGCTGGAGACAAGCAAATGCCCAGTCCCCCAAATATAGAATCCAGGCTGTAAGATTAAAGTCAGCCTGTTCACCTCAGCTCCCTTCCTGCACATGGTGCTGCATGGGAAAAGGAAAGGGTTGCTTATTAGGGAATGATTTAGAAGGCTATATTTGAATTCACATACTTTCTTGGCTGAATGCTGAAATGCAGCCACCTACTATGGGGAACATGCCAGTTGCTTAAACGAACACTGTAGGATGTTCAGAAAAAGAGATTCTTTTCATATTGTATTTTTTATGGTGGAGATCACGATGTGTTAGTTGCTCTCAAGTTCAATAAAGGCAGCTCTTGATGTGAGGAGTTAAGGAGTGAAGGATGGGCATCCGATAGTAATCTGCGCTCCCTGCCACTGTAGTTTTTGTCTGAATTGAAAGAAGCTATCCTTTAGTGCTCTAAAAGGGGTTTCTCATTGACTTGTATTTGCCTCAGTAATATGTAGTGTTTAATTGGAAGTACAAGTAAGAGTTTCTTCTCTCTTTTTGACTAGGCCTGATTCATTTTAAATCTATCAAGTATGTCTCATGGATCACAGTTGGAAAACTGAAGGAGGGGAAGTTGAACCTCCTTGACTAATCACTAATTTACCTTCAGCTTCAGTGAAGAAACATATTTTGGGCACTTGTATTGCAGTGGGGCTGTCAGTCTGCCATTACAAATAACCCTCATAACTTCTAATGCTGCATAAGCAATGTAATCATCAGACAGTTTAAATGAGGATAGTGGAGGGTAGGGATTAAAGCTGTTCAGGGGGATTTAAGTTGTCAGATAATCACTGGCAGGTGTCCTTTACTTGTGACAGATGGCTTAGGTGATGTTGGAGGCTTCACAGCAGAGCAAGGGAGAGCTCATCATACTCTTTTCTTCCCAAAACCAGACAGAATGTGCACTGGGATGCCCATTTTCTGTTCTGGAAAGGCACCTTTGCAATAATGCATAGGAAAGCAAATCAAGCTGAATACTGGTATTAAGGGGATTTATAGGATACGCTTCTGAACATGCAGCTGCAAACAATTTTTTGAGTGATACCAAAGGTGTTTATTTAAGAGATGGAAAGTAAATTTAGTCCTCATTAGAGTACTTTCCTTACCCATTCCATGCTATTATTGGACAATCTGTTTATGCCCTACATACTTGAACTTAGTATGGGACCGTCCTCTTAAAAACTAGTGCCCTGGTTTTATTTTAGGAAAGGGTAAAGTGTAGTAAAGACATTGAGTAAGTTTGTTGCCACAGACTCTTTGGGTGTCTGCAGGAGTCCTGACTTGTATGTTCTCTCCTAAGCACAGATGGGCTCTGCCTTTTGTTTCAGTGCAGTGAGTGTTAAGCCAACTCAACCTTAATTCCACTGAAGTTACCTTGTTGACAACATACTTCTATTGCCAGTGAAGTTTGTGCATGTACATGTTAAACTGAAGTTTATAGGCAAAGCACAATGTTTGGAGTTTCTTCATGCTCAGCTTTTGACTTCCTCTTCTAGTGCATCACATGCGTTAGTAGCTATCTGTAAAGTAGGTGTGGAGTGAGTCAGATGCTTTACTTCAACATAAAGTAGTATGATAAGATACATCTGTCCTCAGCAGCTAAATTTACAGAAGCAACTGGACCTGAATATAAGCATTTGTAAATAGTTTTGTGGTCTCTGATGAATCAAATCTTGTAATACCCTACTGCTAGTCACTTAGCACCTCTTATTTGCTATCTTCTGAGGTGACAGAAGATGATCAACAAGCGTTTGGTTTAGTCTACCGTTGCCACTTGTTTTTCTTTAGTTGTGATGTGTTTTGCTGGTGAGCAAATGTTGGCAGGTGTCGGAGGTATGTATTTTTGATGCCATCTTGCTGCAGATTCCAGCTACTGACTTGTTCAGATCTCTCCTTTTGATTTGGCAACACGCTGTGGATTTAGGTAGAGTAAGAGCAGATTTCTGATGTGCTGAATTCAAACCTCGTGTGGATTTGAACCTGTCAAGAGGATAAGCAGGAAGAATGAATTCATTCAAGTATGGAGCATACTGTGTGCGTCATGTGATAGGAAAGTATCATGAGGACCTCTGGCCTCACAGCTACATACCAGCCCAGATTAAAAGAATTATTTTCATGTTTGAAATACATTAAGCAGCAATCCATTGAAAGTATCTTGTGAAGATCCCAGGTTTCCTACAAAAAACATGCCGATGGTTTGTCAGTTAAGTGTTCATGCTTCATCCTTGGCAATAGATCCTCTTTGCAAAGAGGCTGAAATCACTTTTGCGTTGTTCCCGAGGCTGTTGAACACAAAATTGTCTTGTATTTCTTACTACAGACATCCTTGGCCAGGGTGACTGCCACCTCTTGCACTTTGTGTGGCAGTGGCGTTTATTGGTAGTGATCCGCTCTGTAACGTGCACAGTTCTCCAGAGTGCTTTCAGGTAAAAGGTTTTTTGTGAAAGATTACCTTGACTTGCTTTCTTAATATGGTGTGAAGTGCTCAGTATCACTTGTCTCTCTATTTTTCCCGGATTCTTTTCCAGTGAGTATTAAATATTTAGATGCTAACATTTTTGGAAGTGGCTGCTAAAACAGATTGACTTTCCTTACTCAGTCCCCCTCAAAGTGAAACATGAGTCCCTTTTTTTATTCAGCCCAGATGGTATGCTGCTTAAAGTGAGCAATGCGTTGCAGTGAAAATGGACTACGTTCCCCTTCTTCCCTTTGTCCTTTACTCAACTGAACACATCCACATAGATCATATTTGGGTGGAATTCAAAATTAATCAAAGAGACTGCAGGGTGAATATGTCAACTATTGGAACACCAGCTCTGCCAGTTTGAAGGAATTGCTGTTCCTGCCAACGGGCGGTATAGCAAGTTGGCTGAACAAAACCTTGCATCTGTATGAACCCTATCAGAGAAATGGATAAGATGATCTAGTTTGGTCCTTTCCATCCATGTCTTATGTGTGCCTGTAACACCGCTCCTCATGTGCATGCACAGAGCCCCTTGAGTTGTGCAGCAAGGCTGTGCTCAGAGTGGGCAGGAACATCACATTCCTGAGGACTGGGAGGTGATGACCGCACTGAGGATTTCTTACGTCCAGTAGAGGAGACTTGCAAAGAGAACGAAGCAAAAGAAGCAGTACGATTTAAACAGTTCCACATGTGCAGTTGTTTTGACAGTTCTTTATCCACCAATGGATTTTTTGGAGATGGAGTAATGTGTGTAACAAGTTTCTAGATGCATTGGCTATGACTCAAATTGCTGCCTGTAACCTGCAGCTCTCTTCTAGCAGCTGATGAAGGTCATGTTTTAAGAGAAATAGCTGTTGCTTTGAAATTAGTTTGAGTCAGACTTCCATGTTCCCATTCCGCAGCAAAGCTTGCGTAGGGCTGTCGACAGGTACCTTGATCAGCCAGTATCTTTTTGTTTCCTCTTTGGTGAAAAGGTTAGTAATGCATTCTTCCTTTAGAAGAACATTGAGGATAAATTTATTGTATGACAAAGGAAATCCTATAAAAAAACAACTTACTGGGTAACAAACAAAAGTTGGTATCTTTCTGGAATGGTACTTCAATTTAGTAGAGTAGAAGTAAAGCATTTATTTAAAGGAGCTGTTAAAAGTAAAAAGAGCTTGTTAGCTTGGGGGGGGATTGTTTCTTGGTTTATGGTTTGGGGTTTTTTAACATTAAAAATGTCTGAAATGATTTTGCTTGGTCTACATTTTTTCATTAAAGAAGTGTGGAGATTGTGGCTAAAGCTTTTCAGGCAAGATAAGAGCAGTAAATCTCACAGGAGTTAAACTTCGGTTATTCTGCGCAGGAGGTGTTGCAGTGCTGGAATGCATCTCGTTATCATGCTTTCTCAGGAAGAGTGTGATGCTTAGAGCAGAGAAGGCAGTTCTGTATTTGGGGCAGGTAGCTGTGAGACCTGGTGTTGGCTCTTAGCAACTTGCCCAAGTCTAGAAAAGCTCCCAATTAAGCACTGACAGCAGGATTTTTCACTTTGAATAGGTGCACCTTCCAGGCAGAAGTGGAGCAGGTTGGGTGAGAGATGTAGGTATAAGATGGGATGAGAAGGTAGTGCAGCACAACAGAGAGATGCTGTGAGAGTGGTACCTTTTTGATGTTGCTGTCTAAATGTACTGCTTGGGCGCTTAGGTTCTGAAAGAGCAAAAACTTCAGTAATTCCTAACACTCTTGCTAAACTTGAAATAACTCCAGTCTTCCAGTGGTACCATACTAACCTGAAAACTACTTTTTGGATGGGAGCGTGGAGGAAAGAGTTGAGTTCTGCTGTTGAAGCTCTTGGATGCTTTATGACAACCTTGAGAAAATGACATATTGGCCTTTACATTACGAAGAATACCCAAGTATCTCATCTCTTTCATATCTTGACCTGGTGACTGTGTGCTGTAGTTTTGTAATACTGTGGTAAGTTTTCTCCAGTTGCAGGCAGAGATGGTGTTATCACACTGGGAGTTCTTTGCTAATAGGAGGTTGTGTAATGCTGCCAATTTCATCCTCTGTAGCTGTTTGAGTGGTGATTTTGGTTTGGTGATTGCTTACGAGACACAGGTCAATGATACAGAGACTGATCTGAATGTGTTCAATCACTGGATTAGAGAAAACAAAACAACCTCAAACAAACAAAACCAAAATAAACAAATCCCCACAAAAAACAAAACAAAACAAAAACACAAAAAACAAACCAAAACACACACAAAAACCACCCCAAACTGAACAAAACCAAGAACAAAAAACCCACCCTTGCTGATTGAACACAGAACTGCAGAACATAACTGTAGTGATGCTCTAAGGCTGAATTAGTCCTGGGGTAGTTATGGACTATGGGCAATACTGTATCTGTCTAGTGTTTCATGGCAGGACTAGCCAAGGACAAACCATTATCATTGCTGATCTAGATTTAGGGACTCGGGTATGAAGTAGAGTTAGGTACAGGGATTTCTCTGGGAGCTGCTGGCAGCAGTGGAGGCCCTACTCGAGTGGGCTGAAGCTGAGCTTCTTCCAGTGTGCTCTAGGTTGTAGCCTTTTCCCATCTCAATGTAGAGAGCAAACCTGCTCTTCCTTGTTCAGAAGAGGAGTGATGCAGGGAATTAACTGCTAAAAGCAGAAAGACATCAAATTGCTGGCTGCGTAGACAGGGTTTGCTTTCTGCTGGCTGTCACTGTCTTGCTTTAAGGTGCTATAGCAGTAGAGTTAAAGGTGGGTCTGAGTGGGTGGCCAGTGGCTGAGATTGCCCCACCTGCCTCAGAAGACCTTATTTCCACCTTTTTCTGAACTAACTCATCTTTTAACAGCTCAGGGAAAATGGCAGTTAAAATACCTGCTCAGAGCAGGCCAATTTTTAAAGCATGCCCAGGACAGTGAGCCATTTGCAAGAAATAACACTTGAGAGGAAATACATTGTTTGGGGCAGATACGGGCATAAAAAAATACCTCCCTGAAGCACTCCTATTACATGTCTTTTGAAACAGTGATGTAAAGCTTAGTAATTTGGCTGTGTTTGGGATGATGGAGCATTTTGCAGTGTTGCAGGGGAGGAAGGGAACCCTCTGCATTTGGCTGAGTGAGAAGGAATGCCTCATGCTTAGAGGCTCATTGTTTTGTCAGCTGAGTTCTCCAAGGATGCTGTATGGAGCAGGTTACCTTCCTGGGACTACAAGAATGAGCTAGGAATGGATCTTCCCTGTGATCTGCTCTGTGCCCTGTGCAACACCAAAAAGTGGGGCACTCATTGTGCTGTGTTTATTATGCTTCTCCTCACCCCTGGAGCTCCTGCCTTACCTGGGAGGGGAAGTAGTTGGACTCCTACAGGAGCAGGAAGCAAGCTGGTGTAGGCTGAGCAATGGAAGGAACTGACTGCAGCTCTTCCACTCCCCCAGGGTTCCAAAAATCATGCAGTTATTATCAAAATAGGTAAATGATTAAGCTGCACGTCAGCTTAATTTGTTCTTACCCGTTTAGAACCGTGAAGGTATGTGGGGTGAGGGGAGAGGGGGTATGAGAGCATATTTTTGACACCTCCACCCTTACGTGGAAAGATTTGCATTTCTGGTTTTGCCTGGCCATATGCATGATGCCTGGAACATGATGGAGGAAGACTAGGGGAAGGATATTCTTTCTCGCATTGTTGGGCTTATCTTTCAGCTTCTGCTCTAGCTGGACAACAGGACATGCTGTTTTGGTGCTTATTAAAACCATTGAGCATCATTATCTTCTTTCATTGAATTTTGTGTTTCTGTGATATCTGCATTCGAAAAACAATGCACAAAGTAGGAAACACAGTAGATTAAAATGACTGACTAGAGCTGTGTTTAACCTTGAAGGCAAACATCTAGGTTTCCCTCTTGTACTGTTCTCTTCATCTCCAGTATCCTACTACTAAACCTCCTCCACTTGGCAAACTCTTAGCATGTCAACTGCTTTGCTCGCCTCTGAACATATGTATAAAACTTAATTGTATAAAACTTAATTGAAAACCTAGTGTGAATTAGTCAGTGCATTACCTAGTTCCTAGCCATTGGGTAATAACAACAAAATATATTCTGCAAGTGAAACACTGGTCTGACAAAAGCATACTTAGCTCTGTACAGCTGAGTTCTTGTAGACTTGTCTGTTTTGCTCTTTAGATTGACCTTGTGGAGGAGAGAAATCTCTATTTTATTTTTATTTTTTTTTTAAAAAAAAGAAGCTTTGCTTTAACCTGAGGCTATCTAGAAGGCTGCATGTATGCTCCTAGAAAGAAAAGAGTAAGGAAGAAATCTGTAAAATGGGGACTGTGAATGAAGGAGTAAAATGAAAAATGATCATTTAGGAAAAGAAAGTACTATGAAGTACCATACTTGGGATGCTGATTGCACAATGACAGAATAACCAGGGTCAGGATCCATTTGTCTCCTCTTCGTTCGACCACTGACAAACAGCTAGCTCAGTGACTGCTTTTGCTGCCTTTTTGTAAACACCCCTGTAAACTTTCCTTCTTTTTTTTTTGTCACAGAGAGCCAGCTGTTGCCTGGGAATAACTTCACAAACGAATGTAACATTCCTGGAAACTTCATGTGCAGTAATGGGCGCTGTATCCCGGGGGCCTGGCAGTGTGATGGGCTGCCAGACTGCTTTGATGACAGTGATGAGAAGGAATGCCGTAAGTGATCGCTGCTAGAAAATTAACATGCTTAATATCACAAGACTTGGGTGGGTAGTGGTACCACTGTGTTACGTAGTGTATATTAGGTAAGTAACAAGCCTACTACCAGCTTCTTAGTTGAGCTATTGTTAGAGGGGTAAAAAAAAGTACAGCTTTTCTTATTATTTCGGGTCATTAATGTGTTCAAATTGTCTGATATTAATCCAGCACTTGGTATCAGGTGCCTAAACCTCTATTCACAGATACATAAATTGAGACAGGCTTGACTTACGATTCTTCAAGTGGAAGCACACTGGCCTAGTTCTGTGAGCTGACGTCCACTGCCATCATGACTACTTTCTCTTATTTCAGAGTTGTTGACTGTATCTCATTATTTTTGTTCTCTCCTGTCAAAATTAAGTCTTAAGCCTTTGAAACTTAATACTAACTTTCTGCAAAACAGAGCAAATGAATTGCCTAATAATGTTTACATGTATTAATCCTTCTTACAGAACTCCCAGTTCTAGAGAGCTAAAAAATGTCTGATCTGGTTCTCCTCTGTGATTTCCTCTTTCTTAGCATTAATTAAGTTTTAGTTAATGTTATTCAACTGTTAGCATGAAACTTTCTAGCCTACACATTTTACTCCGCTAGCAAGATTATGCTGCAGCATGACACTACTATTTGAAATGCAATTGGGACTGAAAAAACCCTCAAATTCCTTGTGATTCTAGAACAACTGAGAAATTTTTGAGAAGTTACTGTTTTTCTTCTAACAAATATTGCTCCTTTAGATGAATACTTCATGGACGCTTTCATTAAACTTAAACTGAATTATGAGAAGTTTACCTTTCCCAGGATAGTTCCAAGTCATCATTAGCTTCGCTTATGGAGCAGAACAAAGAAAGAACAGCTTCTTCCAAATTAAGGGGCTAGAAATACCATGTTTTGTTAAATGCTCTTGTTTTTTTTAACTTGTTGTCTCTTCTTTAACCCTAGTTATCCATCCCCTTTAAAAGAAGGGGACTTCAATAATTGCGCTTCATATGTAGTTCTCCTTTAAGACTGAGTTTTTTCTCCCTTTCTAAGGCATTAAAACAACTTATGTAAAACAGCTGATACTTTGCAGTCTTTATAAAGCATCAGGCGTGTGTTGCAACACTGAAGACAGTTTAATTTTTTTTACTTAGTTAATAACATCTTAGGGAAGGATGGACTTGTTGATCATTGTTGCTCTGAGCAACCTGCTCTGGTTGAGGATGTCCCTGCTCTCAGCAGGGGGGTTGGACTGGATGACCTCCAGAGGTCCCTTCCAACTCAGACATTTCTATGTCTCTATTGTCATCCCTAATCAACTGTTTAAACCCCAAAAGAATTTAGATATGTGGGAGACTTGAGAAGAAGAAAGAATATTCAAAGTTCAACATGTACCTTTCAGTGAGATGTTCCTGGTAACAACAGCCAGATCATTTCCTGGCACCTGCATTTATGCTGGTATCATGACTTCTGGTGTGCTATTTCTAATTCTTTCTAGCTGAATTATGGCACTTCTCTGTATTTATCAGATACAAACAAGGAGGTTTTCTGTCTCTTAAGAGCATTGTCATTTTCTGCCTTACATGAATTTTGCTTCACCTGGTAAAATTAGAAAATCTTAAGATTTTTCTAAAGAAAGGCTGTGCTGGGTATTTTACTTGTGAATGAGCAACAGGATAATAAGCTTTGTGACTCTTTTCAAAAATTTCCTTACCAAAATCAGCTGGATCTAGTGAATTGAAGACAGGGATGAACATAGTAACTGACAATAAAATATAAACAGCTGCAAAATGACAGTTCATAAAAGTCATATTTTTGTCACAACAGACTCAAATAAACCTCACTGATCTAGGCCATTCTGCAGCTATGAATTTTTCTGCAGAATTGTCCTTTGTTGTGTGTGGGTTTTGTTTGTTTGTTTGTTGTGTTTTTGTTTGTTTTGTTTTGTTTTTGCTTGTTTGTGTGTTTTTGTGTTTGTTTTTTTTATTTAAATACATAGCCAAGTGACTTGATTGGCTAACGGTTTTCTGGATGAGCATCCTTTTGATCCTGCCCAAATCAATGGTGATAATTAGACTGTTCTCTTCCCATCCATCTAAGTGCTATCTGATCACCTTCATAAATGTAAAATTAGCATGGAAAAGAGACAATAGTGAGAGGAAGGGATTCATATCCTGTGCTGGCCTGCTGCTGTTAACAGGTCAGATAAGCCAAAATAGAATGGAGGTGGTGCTCATTTGAATCTCCAAACAAAATTGAATATTCATGCAGACAGTTCTGTAATGCATCCAGGGAGCTTCAAGCTGACTGTTCTGGCAGCTTTTAACCCTGTGTATTCTACCTTGAGAAGCATGTCTACAATGAACCAGGCACTCTGTGTGTGGAATGCTGAATATGCCTGTGTAGCCACAGTCTGTGCACCATGGCAGAGACTGGGGTGAGAGGGGAGTCACTGGGAAAAGGAGTTACAGCATTAGTGAGGAGACAGGGAAGGCTGCATTGTTAGTTGTTGGCTTCCGTCTGAATTGAAGTTGATTTACTCAAGGATAGATGATCCTTCTAATCTAGGAAACATCCCCTTTTGAAGCCTGTTAAGCACCTAGCCTTGCCAATAGCTTCAGAGGGACTGCCACTTAAGTCTGTGTGTACATATATACACAGTATGTGTAGCTGAAAGTTTGTTTTGCTCTTTTGATGAATTTTGAAAACAGTCCTGTTCTAACAGTGTATTGTTACAGTGTTACCAACCAGACTTTTGCAGCAGGAAAATAATCAAAATTTGGATGGGCTTATATGTCTGGAATTAGGTGTTAGAGGAGTTCCTACCTCAGAATGAAGGCATTGGAAGGCAGCCCTATTGTCTTGTCTGAGAAAGGCAGAGCAAGAAGAAAAATCACTTGTCTTTTTTTGCCCCCCATCCAGCTTGTGTCAATCTGTAAAGAGAGGTTCCTAAGATTACTTTAGACTGGAAAGGTCTCTGGAGGTTATTTGGTCCAGCTGTCTGCTTAGAGCAGGACTGACTTGGCTCAGGGCCTTGCCTGGACAGGTTTTGCACGTGTCCAAGGATAGAGTCCATGGCCCCATTGGGTGCCTGTTCCAGGGTTTAAATATGCCCACTGGGAACATTTTTTTCCTAATACATGATCAGTTTCCAGAGATGAGAGAGAAGCTGAACCAAACAATTTTTTTAGGATGTGTATTGTGATTAACATTCAGATCCTCTGGCCTCAGTGAGTGGGAAAGGGGAATGTCAGAGCCCAGGAATTGTTCTTGACTGCAGAAACAGCAGATGAAAAGTAGGAACAGTTGACATTCAACACGTGTTAAGCGTGTGTGTCAGAGGTGGTTGTGTCACTGTACAAGTGTGTGTTGTGTTACTTGTGTCAGGCAGGGAGTGCAGCCTTGCTTAAAAGGGTCATCACAAGAGTTGGAGCATCTATGTATGTATAGATATAAAACTTCTTTCTTTTTTTAATCGTTTTAGGATAGGCTTTGTTACCTTCCTCTTATCAAAATAGGTCTCTGCTTAGTGAAACTTACCTTGCAGTAAAATTGGCATCCTTTGTTTTCTGCTGTGATGTAGCTTTGCGTTAGCTGAGCTGTTGATAGTGAGGACAAAGCCGTAGGAGTTGCATTAGCAGCAGGAGATGGCTGAGTTCCCAGTGTGTTACTACTCTGAGCCATGCTTTAAGCTGCTTTGTGCTTTCTCATCGACTAACTAGTTCACACTGAAAGGCTTTTAACCTTGCTTTAAAGTGTCTGTGTGTGAATAGGGGTTTATTACTATGGGCTGCTGCTTCTGTGAAGACAAGTTTGCTGGTCTTTGTGTGCCCACCGAGGAATTTTCATGCATGCATGTGACTGGTTAAGTGCAAGGTCTTTCTCTCTCGTGGACTGCCTTATGGTTGAATGTGGATGTCCAGTGATATTGATGCTGTAGCATCTCCTCCTGTCCCCTTTCGAACAGGAAGCTTGCAGCTCATGGTTTTGTTCTCATTTTCTGCAGCCGCTTTTCACTGAGCGAAATGCGATGGTCAGGTTGTGAGATGCAAAGCACAATTACCTGCACCTTTTCCATTCACTTCTTATCTCTTCCCTCTCCTCCTTTTTGCCCCTTTTCTGTCTCCTGCTTTGCAGAACCATCTCTGTTAACCGTGTCACTTTGCTTGGGGGTTTTTTATTCATCTCCCACACTTACCAGAGTTCATACCATCTGTCATCTGCCTCACTTCCTCTGTGCTCTGACCTGTGATCAGTTTAACACTTCCCATGCCAGCTGTCTGGATGCTGTTTAGCATTTTTCATACTCTTGCCTTCTGTCTGTGATGACAGAAAAATTGTACCCAATTCTATCAGAGAGGAGAGTTGAGAAAAGGTACGAGGGGGAGGGAATAAGTTAACACAGTGACTTCTCATCGTCTTAATTAAAAACTGCTTCTCCTTGAAGCAGAGTATCTCTTTGGCTTTTCCTCCAAGCCACTAATTGAACTTGAAAAAGAATTAATTGACCATAGCAGTGTAAGTGTTTTGTGAGTATTTCCAGTTCCCTATAGTTTGAGTAAACTTCTATCATCCTAAAATGGGAGAACCCTTTTGTAATTCATTCCCACTGGCTCTGCTGGTTCTCATCTGTTGGATTGCTCAATAGACCGTGTAGTCCCATAACTGTCATGCGGGTTGCTTTTAAATGTTTGTAGGCTTTTTACTACTACTGCTTTTTATCTGTGCAGATGATATATAATGGAAGCTGAGGCTCCTCTTGACAAATGCAGACTATTTATCAACAGGACTTTCCAATGGAACTTACAGGCATTGATTGCATGGCTCTATATCCTGCTCCGGTTGCATACTAGTGATATCTATGCATATATATATATATATATACACACACACACCCCCCCCCCAGGGTTAGTGCGTACACTGGTGGGAACACTATGTTCCAAACTGGTACAAAATGGAGAACCTGAATGGAAAGAACCAAGAAATGTGTGCTTGCACGTTTCAAAACATTTTGAGGTAACTGGATTCTTTTTCATTGTGACCTTTATACCTGCCTGCTGACATACTCCTTTGGGGCTACGAATTACATCCTGCTGTTGAAAAGATTTTCTGCTTGAGATTTCAGAGTACATGGATGTTCTTATTTAAGCTCATAATTTACTCTGTCATCTTTGTTTACTCTTCTTTACTTTTTGTACATCTTTGTTCCTTCTGTAATAATCCAATACAATGTGAACACTGAAAATGACTTTTGTCATCTAACGAGCAGCAGCCAGTGGAGAGGTGGCATGTTGCCGCCTTTGTCAGCTAAGGAGCAGCAGATGGTGCAAATTCAGAGCATGGCACATCATCCCTGCTAAGTGTCTGGTGTGACAGCAGCCAGAATTAGAGACATACCAAATACCCAGAAGTCTCAATTTTCTTTCATCACTTTCTGGAGAACCATTTCTTACGTGCTGAATTTGTGTTCAGCTATAAGGAAACGATGGAGCACAGTGAATACAGTGAGTTGCTGTGTTAATCCAGGAGGTACGGAGTGTGAGCTAGAAAAAAAGTCCTATGCAAGGATAGCTGGGGTGCCGTGTTCCCCTGTTGGGAACTTTTGTCTTTCACGTGCATCTGTTTCCAGTTTTCACTGTTGCTTTTTCAACACAAACATCAAGGTGTAAAGCAGGTTTGTGAATCCATGCTAAAGGCAGTGTGGTTGGAGTGGATAGATGCCTGAGCAACAGGGCATCACCAATGCTTCTAAGAATGTGTTGCCAACACACTTGTGCACTGGCTAGCAAGAGCTGGCCTCTGTAGGAGGACATCTGGAACTGCAGCAGTAAATCACCAGTAAATCCATCGTTATGAGCTCTTGCTCCAATTGTCCTTCAGACAAAGTATTTATGAGCAAGTCTTCTCCCATGGGGGAGAATTCCTTCATTAAATGAAGTGCTGCATGAAGCTGGTCAATTTTAACTAGCATTCCTCAGGCAGGTATTGAAGCCACCTGCCTAGCAGGCTTCTGCTAAAGGTCATCTTTGTCACTTGCCTGAGACACAGATGCTTGCAGGGAACTCCTTGCAGTCAAAACTGCAGGGTTTATACTGTCTGCTGTCCTGGGTTTCACTGAGGGTGATGTGGTGAGCCAAGCCTTTCTGGAGTCCCATACCAGCAGGCAAACTCTCATAGCCCTGAATGGTGTGACTCTTGCTTGGGCAATCTTGAGAAACAATTTGACCTTAGTGATTTGGTAAGAGCCTTTCTGTTTCTGTATCAGGGGATTGAAACCCTTGGAACCCATGCTGCAGCCAGATCCCTGGTGACAGATACCCTAGGAACTCCTAGATCTGGTAGCTGCATGCTGTAGTGCAATGATAATGGTCTAAGAAAACTTAAAAGTTTCCTTTTACATTTTTTTTAAAGTGCTTTAGGGGACTTCTGTTAATGTCTGGTGGGAGTATTTTCTGATCTGTGTCTTTATGGTTTCAACTACACTGCTGTTCTGTTCTGGTTTTTTTTTTTTTGCAAGCACTTTTAACTGTCTTTGGCAGGTAATAGAATAATATTTGAGATGGTACTGTAATTGTTCATTGCTGAAATCTTGGCATATTAATAATTCTTGATTTCATCTTCTCTTATGTGCTTCTTAACCATATCCTTAGTTTTACTCTGTAGAGTTTGAATTATGTATTTATATATAATTGCCCTATTTTTTTTCACATTCCATTCTGTGTTTGACTTTCTCATGTTGGATATACTTTCTGTTCCACATAATCTAAATGCACACGGTGTTTCACAGAAATGCTTCATAGGCTCAAGACCTTATAAATCTTGGTGTCATCAGGAGGTAGAGCAAGGGGGTAGGAGATGTGGCACAGCTAATCTTTGTGTCATTCAAAGTGTTTGTATCTGCATACTTGCTCTTACTCATCGTTGACCCTGCACTGGTGGGGAATTAGACTGGATTAGCAGTATAGTGTAGTTTGAAAATACAGCCCGTGATAACGATTAAGTTTCCCCGAGGTTTCCTGTACCTTATTGTTCCATCTGCAATTTAAAAACTACCTACCAGACAAATGTTTACTACTCCCTCTGGTGTTCGCTTGCCACAGGTTTTACTGCTCGATGTGCTCAGGAATGGAGAGTCTGTGGGAAAGGGTTCATACTGAGCAATTACACGCAGTTGTGGATGAGATATAAAGAGCCTTTTGATAAGAATGCTAAATGAAACTCACGCTCTGTAATTAACAGCCTGGGTTTCCTAGATTAGGTGAAGAATCTTTTCCTGTACTCTGAAACCTTTCAGTTGGGAAACTGAAGCTCTCACAGAAGACGGGCAGGTTGGCTGGGTTTTCATCTTCAGCCTGGTATGTCAGGTGCTTTTTGAGAATTCATTGCATCCAGTTGCTACAAAAGAGGTAGTTTTTGAAGATCTGTTAAAAGCTTTGCAGCATCAGAGGAGTGGACTTCATTTAAAAAAGAAAAAAGTCCATTGAAACCAAGTCATTGTGGTGAGGAAGTTGCTTTGTTGTTGGAGAAGCTCTTGAGTGCAGGAGAATCAAGTCTTATGAGGAGTGGTTGGGGGAGCTGAGGTTGTTTAGTCTGAAGAAAAGGAGGCTGAAGGGAGACCTTACTGCTCTTGACAACTCTCTCAAAGGGGGTTGTAGAGAGGTGGGTGTTTGGTCTCTTCTCAGAAGTCACAACGGGTAGGACAAGAGGAAACAACATCAAGTTATGCCAGGAGTGTTTAGGTTGGATGCTGGGAAAAATGTCTATACAGAAAGGGTTATCAAAGACTGGAACAGGCTGCCATGGGAAGTGCCCTGGATGTATTTAAAAGCTGTCTAGATATGGTGTGTAAGGGTATGGTGTAGTAGTGGCCCTGGTAGAGATAGATAATGGTTGGACTTGATGATCTTAAAGGTCTTTTCCAACTACAGCAATTCTGTCATTCTGTGGGCTCCTACACTGCCTGGTGCAGCTGGCAGGAAAGGAGGAAGATCAAGTAGGGATGGCACCATGTCATATATCTGGAAGCCTCAAATGAGGACTGTCAGACTGCCTTGTCCTGCCTTCTTTGTGGCATAGATTTCAGAAGGCAGCCTTTAGAGTTGTTGCTGTTCACTGCTTTTAAAAAAAAAAAGGAATAAAAAGTTCTGCGAAGTTTGCCCTTTATCAGGAGCGTGCTTTGAGCCTGTGCTTCAGAAAGATCACAGACTGGAATGATATTAAAGCACGATGTATCCCAGCTTTTCCTTTTCTAAGTCCCAAAATGAAAATGGAGGCACAAAGTTTACTGATAAATGGTAATGTCACTGCTATCAACCCAAATCGTTCTGGTGCCATTTTGAATGTACTTGTTTATCTTCGCCTTTCCTTATGCTTAGCCGTGAGAGCTGTCAAAGTCATCACTTCTACACCGCTAAGAATTAGCAATACCAGTTCTAGTACCCACTTTATGACACGAGATAAAAGGTCTTGTAGAGAGAGTAAGTTCTGCAATCTCTCTAAGCTATTTAATGACTGCTTATTATGATAGTCCAATTATTACAGCTGAAGATATTTTGCTTGGGTTTAGCCACTCAGCAGAGTCAGTCTAATGAATGGCTTTCATGTACAGCCACAAAAGGCACAAAGTAACTCTGTCTGCGATCCTCTTAAATACCAGACTTTAGGCTCAATAAGCAGAGCTCAGTGCCCTGAAGAATGAGATGCAGCGTTTTGTTAATTAGAGATGTCTGCCCCGTTCAGAAGGCATTGTCTAAACCAGCTGAGACCTAGAAATAAAGCAGCAGTTCAAGACCCTGGATAGGACTAATCCTACCTATCTGTAGATTATTGACTTTGAATTGTTTAGTATATCGGTGGCCCTAAAAATATTTTTAAAGCATCAGTTAAAGCCTGGTATTAAACAAGTCTAATGTTTTAGAAGACTGGGAGCAGGGTTATGATTTTCAAGACACACATTCACATTCCTGGGGCTCAGATGCAGCACTGCATGCCTGCAGCAATTTTTTAGACTGTCCCTTCATGTGTAAAGGTGAAGTAATTTCATCTGCTGCAGTCTGCTGCTGCTAGCCAGGTGCACTTTTAGCTTTGAGAAGTTTCCAGTGCTGGTTTCTGGTAAGTTTGGATTCTCTTGCTAGCTAACAACTTATAGTAGTGTGAGCTAAAGAGCTATGAAGTGTGTATGGTATTACAGCTCACCACATTTTGAAAAAGATAATAAGCAAGTAATGAATACTTGCAAGTCAGTGATTTAGCAACTTGTCACTTAAAACCAAGCACAAACGAGAACCCAACCAAACCAACCACCCAAAACAAAAATAAAGGAAAATGAAAAATCGTTTAGTCACATTTTAGGATCTTTATCTTGTGATTCTGAAACCATTCAAAATATTAGAGCTGATCTGTGTTTCATCACACCTGTATCAGCTAACTCTGGGAAGTGTGGAGTGGCTGTGACATGGCTCATAGTACTCACCAGAGGCTTTGGTGGCTGTGAACTTCGGTCATTGTCTGTGCGCAGTTTCGGAGATGGTGACGAGCCTCTGCTGCAAATGAGCGTGTCCAAAGACAGCTGAATAGTTGACACAAATACCTGAGCTATTCATCAGGTACTGATTTAATGTGCTCTGTGATCTCCCGTGAAAGTGAAGGAGGATGATACAGGCACAAGGAACAAGATAAAGGCATCAAGATAAATACGAAAGCATTATGTTAAAATAACTAGTAGAAGTTTAGCAACCTGAGCACTTTAAAAAGCTCCTGCTAAAAACTATGAAATGGTAGAAGTATGGAGCTTGTGAGGGTTTTTTGTTTTGTTTTTTTGTTTTGTTTGTTTGTTATTTTTAGGGTATGAGCTGGGAATTTGATTCTCCCTATAAAGAGGGCTAACAGTCTGCCTTTGTGGTGCCCTAACTTACACTACATCTCCATCTAGTGCATTTTAAATGTCTGTGGAGCAAACACAAGTCTTTTAAGAAAACCTGTAAGTAGGTAATTTTTTTCTCTTTTATTGACTACCTGTGGTAGGGGGCTGCTTTATATATGGAAGAATAAAATCTAACAGCAGGCTCAGAACTAAGGAAGAGAGAAGCATTCTACCAGAACTTGCAGTCTGGGAGGATCATGGCAATGAAAAGCTGCAGTCAAGGTAGATTTTGTGTATTTATATTAATGGAATAAGTGTTGCCACATTCTAGGATTCCAGGATGGCAGGTGTTGTGCAAAAAACTTTACAGAACTGTACAAATCCAATCTGTAGTGGCCCTGTTCTTACACAAATTATTCCTGGCTGATGAAATTAACCTTTTTTATTGTTGTTGGTTTTGTTTGTAAATAATTAGTATATAGAGCAGAAAGCTGGGAATTCCTCTGTAAAAGCAGTTCTATGTATTGTAGAAGCTGAACGTATACCTATGGGAGACATCTGAACTTCATTTCACAAGATATGATCACTGAGTGCTTCTAAGTCTCCTTCTGTTTTTCCTCTTATCTCCTAGTTGACCCGGGATGTTTTGTTGCGGGTAGGTGACAAAGATCAGAATTCTTAAGCAGAGCTGAGTATGAAACAGTGCATGAAACGAGCATCTGCGTTAACTGGGGAGATTCTGTAAGCCAGCCGCTGATCTTTTTTGTCACTTCCTGAGATGGCTCTCAAGCTTGGAATATAAAACTGGAATTAACTCTTGTTTTCACTCATGATTAAGCAGCCACATACTTAGTAGTTATAATAAGATTTATAATGAAGTGACCATGGTGAATGTTTCATTTGTTTCATTTGAAGCTCAATTACAGAAATTTACACATGAGTAAGGGCAAATGCAATAGCTACTTACATTTGATAGCTTTTTAGGCAGGGAGATCAAGAGGGTTTGTGGTGCCAATTATTTAATCCTCTTGATGGTCTCCTCTAGATGAGGGTCAGTAAATAGCCCGATGGAAGAGCTTGGAATCAGACAGTTGTAACAGTTGGATGGAGTCAGTGGGGCAAGTGAAATGAAAAGGTCATGTAGTGGGTGACCCAGGATGAGGCGAGGGATCATAGCCCATCAGGCACACTGATGTCCTCTGAGGAGAAGTAGCTTCTAAAATACTTTTTAGTGAGAAATCACTTTGCTGGGTATCTAAAAAACAAGCTTTTTGTCTGTGCTGTCTTCAAAATCATCACAAAGCAGATGAGATGCTAGAAGGACTGAAATATAGACTTCTAGACCACGAAAGATTACTTTTAAGGCCTTACTGTCTTGCAAGAAGTAAAGGCCAGCGGTGCATAGTAGTCCACCTCTGAAGTGCTTTCTCTTTCTCCTTTTCAAAGGAAGCAGTTTTCTCTTCATAGCAGCAGACTCCATTTGCTTTTTTACTTCAGTTTTGCCCTTTCTCTCTTACTGCAAATTGTAGTGTAAATATTGCCCACTTGAATCGGTGAGAGTTGCTATGTTGGAGGCAACCTCTGAATCTTCCTATGGGGCTAATTTCACTACTTTAAAATTAAGTGGTCATCTTTAAAACAAAGTACTTTTGAGTTTATGTTAGCAGTTTATGATTAACAGCTCTTTCACCTGAGTGGTTAAACAGGGTACACAGGTAAGAGTGACCGAAGGGTTTTTTTGTAGGTGCCATGAATGCTCTGTAGCTGGCTGTGTTTTCAAACACCATTAAATTAAACAGCTGGTTTTGTCTTGAATTGGAGACTCCTGGTATCACAGCCTGTTGGATGGATTGTATACTGGGAGCAGTGCTAGATCTTTCCTAGATAGGAAGAAGCAAGCAGAGAATGTGAGAATTCTCGGTGTCATTCTGCGAGACAACCCTGTTGAAAAGCCTTGAGAGCCAACAAACAATGCATCTGTCTTCTGTGCTGAAGCAGATGAATTGACTGCAGGTAGCAGTAGCTTTCCCACTGGGAACTAAACTGAAAACACTGTAGGGTCCAAACAGCAATCCCAAATAATTGTTAGTATTAACTGGTTAGGGTTTATACCATTTCTTGGGGTGAAAGCAATTGTATCCTGGTGCCATCCTGCTTAGTGTTGTAAAATGGATCCTTCTCTGTAAATTGAAGCTAAAACCTGTTTTTCAAAGAGCAGGGACACGTTGAAACAATGTCTACTTTTAACTCCTTCATGCAGAGTCTTTACTGAAATGCTGCACCTCACCACGTATGTATGAAGAGAGAGACTAGATTTACAGTGCTGTCTGATGTGGCTTTCAACATAAATTAACAACAGCAGACAAGTTCAAGGTGGATCACTATCAAAGTCAGGAGAATACCTGTGGGTCTGCAATAATGCAGTATCTGCACACAACAGTTTCTGTCTGGAGAGCTGCTCTTGATGCATGCAATAATCAAGTTTTGATTAGCTGAATAACTCTTCTGTTGAATTGATGTGTGGGTGTGAAGCAGCATAAAGTTAGTTTGCCTGATTGCTACCTGAAGGGATTCCAAGGCAACAATTTGAGTTCAGAGTTGCTGATGCTGAAATACTGTGCAGTTTACTTCTAGCTGCAGGTTGTCACAAAATGTCTGCTGTTGGATCCTGTCTGCCTTGCTCCAGGTTGCAAAATAACTAGTGGCTGCATCGTGTGAGGTGCTTCTTGTGTGCTCTCTGCATCTATTGCAAATAATAACCCCCTTAACTGTAACTAGGTGTGAAATGCTGGAGGTACGGACGAGCTTGCTTAATGGTAACAATTCAGTCAAAGCTTCTTTGCTGAAGTTTTATTAGCAATAGCATGTACTGGCTTCCATAAGAGACACTTGGACTGTTATAAGTGTATAATGTACTCTCTTTAAGTATTGTGCCATTCATTATATTGGTGCATAGCTCCAAAATTTTTACTGTAGTATCTAAACAGTAGGTTACTATCTACTTGCATATGGCAATTTTTTTTCCAAGCAGTTGAGCCTTGCCATCTTGTCCAGGCTATATTCCTCAGATCTGTAGTCCACAACGGCACTTTACTTGGTGATAATTATAGAAGACATTTGATATCATTGCTGCTCTATCTATGGAAAGGAAAATCACCTGCCTGTCAGAGAAGATCTGTTGTAACCTTCTAGTTGAGATTTAAGTCCTTATAGCCAAATCAAGAGTGTCAGAATTGCTTTTATGCAAGGGAGCATCTCTATATAGTATAAAGTTTTACACAGTATATGCGAAATATCTTTTATATTTCCCCCCCCCCCCTCTTTTCCCTGCCATTCATCATACTCAAAATGGATTACACTTCTTGAAAAATAGTGCAGTTTCACACTTGGTACCCTAAAGATAGAAAAATGTTTTCCTGTTAATGCTGTAGAGCTGTGCCTACAAACTGTCTCATCTTCAGTGGAATGTACAACTGGCCCTGATGGGAAGTTACTATTTTTTTAGAGCTCTAAAAGAAAAGGGTGGGAGGATTGGCTTCTGTGTAGCATAAGGAGTGACTTCACACGCTCACACATACAACTGCCAGAATAGTTGAACTTTAGTAAACCTACTCAGCAGGGACGTTTGGCAAGATTATACTGTGGCCAGCAGTTCTCTGCCACCATCTTCACCGCTTGCTTCACTTTTGAATTTTAAAAGATGAGAAGAACATTCTAGTGAAGAGTAATTTTTTTATTTTCTCATAGCTAATAGAGCCAGAGAAGGTTCCTCCAGTGCATGGTGGTTCCCCAACACCTCTTTCTAAATACCATAGCAATTTCCTTTTGTGTAATGTAAATACAGATTCATGTTAGTATTCCAGTCCTAGATTGGTTCTGCCATGACTAGATAACAAATGAAGGGTGGAGCTGGAGTGGATCCTTTTCTGCCATAGGTTCGCAAATTGGTTGAATGTCAGTTTATTTGGGGTGAGTTTTGTACGTGCCATATTTCTGCAATTGGATTTAGACTGGATTTGCTATTTGAGTATCTTTTCTTGAGACACAGTTTTTGAAGTTGATGTGTTGATTTATTACTGTATCCAAGTGTGTCTGTCGGTCCTTACCCCTTCCCCTCCAATGTGTGTTCTCTGTTTCAGAGGTTCTGGAGACCTGGTCTCAGGAGGATTTACCAGTCCCTTTAAAAACAACCAACTTCTCCCATCCCATTCTTTTAGCTGGTTATAATACCGAGGCTAAATAAGGTCAGATTATTCATAGGCATCTGTGTTATTTCCACTTCTTTTTTTTGTCATTTCCTGATATCCCAGTAATTTTTGATAACCCTGAGCCCATTTCAGCCAAGTGTAACAGAAGGATGGATATAGATTGCAAAGATAACTGTCCTTGAAAGCTCATCAAGGCTGAAGTCACTGAAGGAGCCAAATAGGTAGCTGCTGTTAAATAAATGTAAAGCCTTTCACATACCAGTTGGCCTGAAAACTTGAGACCTGTGCAGTAGAAAGACAAAATTGATGAGCAAAGGAGGAGAAAACCTTTTTCGTAACAGCCATGTAATGGGAGTAGGGATTGTAGAGGAGTGCTGTGAATAATGCAGCATGTGACCTGAATCTGCTGCAGGCAATCGTGATCCTGGTGTACATACCTGCTACTTGTGAGAGTGCTGAAGAAAATAAATAGCCCCTTCATGTTAAGGGCCTCTCCAGAGGTCACTGCAGATTGTGAAGGTCGGTTTCTGCTCAGGAAGAAATGATTGTGCTTTCCATAGGAACTTCATGAGCAATGACCAAACAACCTTTGCCTGAAAACCTTGGGAAGACCATGGCAGAGGACAGGAAGCATGTCAAATTGAAAATAAAGCAGAAATTCCCTGGAGTAGTTTTCTAGAGTGAGGGACATCACTCGGACTAAACCACTACTGGTTTCTCTTTTTTCCTGCATTTATGCACAGCACATGAGAACTGGGTTTTGTGGGTTTTGTGTCTAGAATTGGAACTTGGAAAATTGAGTTCTGTTTGGGAGCAAGGCTTGTGTCTAGTAAATGGCTAGCTGTGTGACTAGTGAATCACTGTGGCTTTCAAAATTCTTTTTTCGGGGTATCTAATGTAAATATAAGTTAGAATTAGGACTGCTTTGTGTAGATATCATGCACGTTGCAAACTTGGGAGAACTTCTGTTTGCTTTTTGTTGTTTTTCCCCTTCCCTTGGGTTTAAAAAAAAATAAATCAGTGGACTATGTCAAAGGGAAATGGGGATAATTTGAACGTGTTTAGTTTCTTGAGCTTGGTCTGTGCTTTTTTTGGTAAGCAATTCTCAACCAGAATTTTCTTTTTCTGTGGCTGCTGTTTAAAGAGAAGATGATAGGAGGATGTCTGAAAGGGTGAAAAGGTTGAAGTAAATGTTATATGGCTATCTTATACTTGCATTAAGTCATTTTCCTGAATGGTTCCTCTCTTTTTGATGGGGTATCGGGATGCTCTGGACAGAAGAAAGAGTACATTTTCCAGAAATTCACCTTTGTCCATGGTCATTCCAGCACCTTTTTCCTCCAGATGTGGTCCAACATTAAATACTACTTACGGCTTCACTGTGGTTGCTTAAGGTAATACAGCAGATTTGCTTTTGACCTTCTTGCCTTAGAGGCAAGACAGCTGAGGTTGCTGTACCCTGTGTCCGTTGTACCTGAAACGGAGCTTCTGCAGCGCCCACCACTACTGGTAGCTCTGGTCAGGAAAGTGCTGGCACAGGACTTCTCTTCGGGGGGCCAGAGGCTCAGGTTTTGGTAATTCCCAGTCTGAAGTTTGTCTGTAAGGCTTTAAGAGTAAGAGATAGCCCATGTTATAAATTTAGAAGTAAATAACTTTGAAGCCTTAATTTGGCAGGATTTTCAGAGATGGCCAGGGGCATGTTTGAATATGATTTGCCAAAAAGTCAATAGCCTCTGAGTTCAGATCTCAAATGACTGAAGTAAACCTGCTTGAAGTAATGGCATCTAGTAAATGTTAGCAGGGGCAAACCCACAATTTTGCTTCCCCTTTTTCTTATGTCTTCTCCCTCTCCTCTTCTTGGAACTGTTAGGGCTCAAAATACCATCTGCACAGACAGTCATTTTGTCTGAGTATTGGTCAAGTGCTAACGTGGACTACTGGCTTCAGTGCTGGGCTGGGAATCTGTTGCTGAGGTGTTTATTTTGCTGCTTTTCTTTAAAGACTGGAGGTACGGTACTGCCTTAGACCTTGTGGTTGCTAAATTATTCAGCTGAGATCAGGCTGCCTCAGGGCTCTTTAACACAGAAGTTGCTCTTTGAAGCTCTGTGCAGAATTGCAGGGGCTCAGATATCTTGGCTGAGAGTTTTCCATTGCCGACAGTGTTAAGCACAGCAGCTACTCCAGGGTAATTTATCACCTGTTTTTCTACGAAGTAATGGTTCACTTTTTTTTTTCCTCCCAAGTGGACTTTGGATACTCTTCAGAAAATATGGTAGTTGAATAGGGGAAATTCAGTGATACATTTTATTTTACACTTCATAATTCTAACTGAAAACTACTGGTCTAATATAGAAAAACACGTAAGAGAGAAACTGCAAGAATTTGCTTTCGGAGGACTCTAAATCAAAGAGCTTCTGTAGCTGTGGTATAAACCGGTTTATATGGGCTTTACTGAGTGATGGAAGAAGGCTTTGCTACGGCTGCACTGGGGTTTTAACCATGGAAGAGAGGATTCCTTCCAAATTAATGCTGAAGCTGTTTTCCTTATTGCGTATACTTTTATTTGTACTCTGATTGTCCTTGACCTTTTCCTGGCCTTATAAAGCTGCACAGGTTTGTGTATTGATGTGCTATATAGCTACATAAAAAAGACTGCCTGTCACCATGATCTCCAGTTCTGTTGCATCTCAAAACCTGGGCGTTGTGAACGCATCTTGTAGTTCTGGTGTAGTAGGAAACATTTCCCCCAGAGGCCCACAGGTTATGACACTGGCTTCTTTTCTGGTGTCCTCCCATCAATGGTGTGTGGTGTTAACGTGTTCATGTTGCACCATACACACCTTTCTGCAGTTTGTGTGCTCTTCCTGCAGCAACTGATTTTCTTTGAGTAGACTTTCTGCAGAGTTCAGGATCCTGTGATGTGGTCCATCCTGTCATATGCTAATTTGAAAAAGCAGAAGGGAGGAAAAAGAACCAACCACATGTCTTGTTAAACTGTTAGGTTTGGTTTTTTTTTACTTTACTAGTTGCTTTGTTCCAGGCTGGTGATACCACAGGACTTAACTGGTACTTGGATTGAGCATTGTAGTGGAAGCATCTGCCATTACCCTAGCCAAAGGCAGCATTCTTTTCTTGCTGTGAAGAGTTGCTGTGCAGTGAAGTAAAAAATGTAAAGTCCTTGAGATCATAATGAGTTTCTGTAATCATTTGTTAAACGCATTTTGATGCTATTGTCAGTATTTAGTGTTATATGAATAGTTGTGCTGGTACAATGCAATAGATGTAGTTTCTGTCCTGAAGACCTGTGTAATGGATGATGGGGAGAAGTGCAGCAAGAGATACAATTCATATAACTCGTGTTCCTTTGCACCCACTTTTGTATAAATCATGCTGAATAAAGTCAGTGTTAATTGTAGCATTTTTTTGTTTTGAGTTTCCTTTTTTTTGCAACCTGAAAAATACTTTTACAAAGGTTTTGTGTTTGTTTATTCACACATAGACACTAACTTATTTAATTATTTCTCTATTCCTCCTTCTCCAGATGTTTCCTTACTCTTTATACACCTGTCTTTGCCACTAGTCCAGCCAAACCTTTGCCTCTGAGGGTTGTTGTCTGCTGCCTGAGGACCTGCTTAGATGTCTGTTTTCTGGATTTATGCCTGGGGCACTGACATCTACAATAGATCTTCAGGCAAAGAGGACATAGTTGCTATTGTTTCCTGTGATGTATGACCCTTAATTTTAATATTTTTTTTTTGTCCACTGCTTCTAAGTTGGTCAAATTCATGTGGGTCTTTAAGGGACACTTAAAACTAACTGCGTGTCAAATTTACAAACATGTACTCCAAAGCATGATTTAAATTTGTTTTGAGAGGTTATTTGCCTTGTTACAAGTTTGGCTGTTTCAATCGTTCTAGAAATATTACAAACTAGAAAAAAATAATTAACTGAAGCAAGTGAAATATCACCAAAAAACCCCACCTTAAAGCAGTTAAAAGCAGGCTATAGGGAGCTTGGAACGCACCTAACATCCCGGCCACCAGTGCTGCCCAGAGTGCCCTAACCTGTATGACTACAGAAGTATCTCTGACCTTTGTAATGTGTTTCCCTTACCTTTGTTCTCTTCTGTCTCATCTTCTCCCAGCAAAAGCCAAATCCAAATGTGGTGCCACATTCTTTCCCTGCGCTAGTGGGATTCACTGCATCATTGGCCGCTTCCGCTGCAATGGCTTCGAGGACTGTCCCGACGGCAGTGATGAGGAAAACTGCAGTAAGTATGAGCCTGCTTCTGAGGGACAGCACTGCTTTCTCTTTCAACTCATTAATACTACTTAGAAAGGAAGCATTTGTTAGCCTTTAGTATCTGAGTCAAATGGTCTTCCTGTCATTTATGACCCAGATGGCTTGAGCTTTTCACTTTGTAAAGGAGTCTCTCTTTTGTTGCGATCCAGCTCAGTCTTGTTTTGTTGGGAATGCCTGTATGATACTTCAAGCTCTTTAGTAACTTTGAGATGAGATTAAAGCTGTGCATTTGTTTTGAACATCTCTGTACTCAAATGTTACTCAAGTTGGGCAAATATGAAATTTAACTTAAAATTGTGTCATTTTTACTTGCCTCTTTCCTATCACTGAAGAATATGACTTGGTCATCAACACATTTAGGTTTCTCTGTTTATACATGTTCTCAAACAACAAAAAACCCCCAAATATAGGGTGATTTAGTGAAACAGGTTCTTGGAAGGAGAATGAGGTTCTTGAAGTCAGACATGCCTGCCAGTGCACTAGCTTGAGCTGCTGTTCAGCAGCTTGTAAGGAAGTCGCAGCAGAGATCTTCTGAAGTACTGCTTGACTTAGGCTAAACTCCCTGTGTGTGGCTGCACAGATCTATTTGATTCTGTAACTGTAGCAGGGATATATTACAGTGGTAAGGAAAGGTTATGTTCGATACAGCAGCTTTGCTGCACTTATCAGGAGCTGGTAAAAGCATGGGTCTGTAGGTGGAAGCTTGCAGCAAATACTTGCTCGGTTTGTTGGAGCACGCTGAGTTTTTCCCTTTAATGACATTTAAAGGTCAGGAGAAGGACAACAGACACCACCTTTCAAAGATAACAAAAGGGGTGATCTTTACCGTGATCCATCACTGTCTGCTTCTTGGAGAACTTGCCTTCTTGTTTGTGTGCTTTCCCCACAGCATCTTTAAGGTGCCATCTGTTGATAGAAAGTCTGTTTTGGAGGGCTCTCTATCAACAGATAGCCCCCAGGGAGGGCTGTGGCAGGGAAGAACCACCTTTGAGGAGGAAGTGAAGTTAGAGAAGGAAGATTGAAAGGCTAAAGTAATGACTGGGTTAGGAAGTTTTGACTAAAGTGCTTTGAATGCCTTTGGGTGGACAACTGACAAGTGGCAGGTATTGACTGAAAATGCACCAGCTCATGGAGTCGGTTATGAATGACATAATTTTCCCATGTAGCTTCAACAGGACCTTATAGATGGTAACATGGTGCTGATCTTCCCATTCCTCTGTGCCTTTTCAGCAGTCATTTGGTATTTTCTAGCACGTCCAAGTGTTCAGGCACTGTTTTGCTTATGTAAAGAAACAATGCCGTAGGCCCTAAAGTGACCTGGAAAAGCCACGTGCTATTCAAGTGTGCCACAGTTTCAGACCAAAGGAGATTTAACATGTTCATGAAAAATGTGCTTTTGGGGAGTGGGAGGAATTGGGAGTGTTTTGTTATACATACTGCAGGTTATATGCATGGCAGATTTTAAAGTTTTATGTTTGTTTTTATTTTAAAGACTCTTTAAAGGCAGCTCTTACTTTAAAGGATGAAAAATAGGAAGCCAGTTAGTATTTGGGAACTGTAATCTCCTTTGTTATTTTGGCTGAGAAGCACTTTGAAGCAGACAAGGCATCTAAAGAGATTTATTTTTTTTTTTTTTAGGTTTTCAATTGGAAAGATGCGTTCTGTTTCAGTTGCCTCATTACAAAAAACTGGCAGGAGTTCAGAGAAGAGTGCCAAAAGTTATTAAGGGACAGGGAGATTGATTTATGAGGAGATATTAAAACCTCCTAAATTATGCATCTCTCAGCTAAGCAATGACTATACTGGAAGATGAGGAGAGAGAGATATATACATTATATGTATGCTTTATATGAAGGGTGCAAACACTGTTCAAGGAGGGTTTATGTAGTTTGTACGCTGGGCTATAGCTAAGAGTAGGGGGATGAAATTAGAAAAAAGAAAAATTAGATGAATATCTAGGAAACCTCCTGGACTGTGAGATGCATTGAAGCTGTGATGTAATCTGCTGGGAGAAGTGGTGAAAACTGTGCAGCTTGAAGCTTTAAATGAAACTAAACATAGTATCTTGGAGCATGTTTACTGCTGGGTTTGTCACGGGTGAGAAGACTGCTCTACCTAAACGAATCTGCTCAAATACTGGTTTAGTTTTGCTCTGTGTGCAACATTGAACCTTACATGAAAGCATTTTCTGGGTCCTACTGTAATGTGCATATTAGCCTTTAAAAGAAGTTGAAATTCAAAGACTAAGAAGTTGGGAAATAACCAATGCTGCCATTGTAATGATTAAAAATAGCGAGGAGAATGGGGAAGGTGGAAAAACACAGAAACAGAAGTAAATAAAGCACTGCCTGGCAGTTCTCAGTCAAGGTTGTTGGCTCATAATATGAAACTTGAGCTAAGCTGAGTTTGTTGTAATGGGAAGCAACAGGCAGTGTTTATGGCAGGCAGTGCTACCCTCCATATGTCTTCAATGTGAGGAAATGCGGAGCACTGAACAGTGATCATGGTAGGGGCTCTCATGAAAGTGAACAGAAGGCTTATCACAACTGTGGGTGGACTAAATCTCTGCTAATTGTAATGAATCTTGCATGAATTAGAAATTTCAGCTCCTCTCTGTTTAGAGAGACAAGGTTGCTTTGATTGCCAAGTTACTCCCACGTATTCAGCGCATTGACCAACTGTTGAGTTGTGACCCGTTGCCGTTGATTGCTTAACGGCTATTTCACTGCCTGGGTAAGAGAATTCCTAATGAAAGATCCTGCTTTTTCTTTTTGCAGCAGCAAATCCCTTGCTTTGCTCCACTGCCCGATTCCACTGTAAAAATGGTCTTTGCATTGACAAAAGCTTTGTGTGCGACAGTCAGAATAACTGTCAAGACAACAGTGATGAAGAAAGCTGCGAAAGCCCTCAAGGTAGGCACAGGGCTTTTATTTTTTTCTGCAATATTATACCAGCTTCAATTAATGCAGAACAGGCTGAGTAGAAAATACGATTCTGTTGCCTTGCTCTGTGTTGGCTAGAGCTGTGGTTTCCTAATTCTGCAAATAATGAGTGGAATGTATGTGTGTAGATTTCATGGTCAGTGCTCAGAAGACTGATATCTTTCTCAGATAGTAAAAATGCACATTTGCAGGAAGCACGTATAATCTGTGATCCAGTGCTCACTGAAGTCCTGGGAATCCACTTGGTGACCTCTATGAGAGAGGTATTGGACCCAGAGAGATCAAGAATAAAACTTCAGTTTGAAGTAGTTCAGCAGTTTGTGTATTTATCAGATTAGTAAATCTGTGTAGGCTTAAACCTTTAGATCCTCATTGCTCATCTAATTTCTGATAGGAATCTTTCATTGCAGGACAAGTCTGTAGTGAAAGAATTTATTCCTACCCTTTCTTATTTCTGAATTTAGAGAAAAGTATGAGGACAGGGAAGAAAATTTTTATTTGAAAATTGTTGTCTGTTGAATTTTGTGAGAATCTCAAAACACAATCTGATTTTTTTGTTTTTAACATGTAAGTACTCCTCAGTTTGTTTGCTGTGACTTAATACCATAGCATTTTATAAAATGTGAGGTACATATGAATGACTTGGTGTTAACAAATGATGTGTATTGGGCATCAGCTGGTAAAGATTTTCATGTCGGAGTTACTGCTGAGAGATCAGAGTAGGCAAAAAATGTGTGTGTGTGTGACATGGATGGATATGTGCAGGGGAGAAGCCATGTGCCTGGGTCTGTAGGAAGCAGGCCACATAAAGAGAGAGAAAGCAGGGTATGAAAAAGAAATTAGGGAAATTGAAGGAGAATGACTTTTAAGGTCTAACTGCACTAAGGATTTAGTCCGTAGTGGAAGAAAAAATAATTCTGAGTTTCACATGATGGTAAACACTCTTGACAGCTCACAGGGGCAGAGGGAAAACACACAACAGCAGTGCCAACAAACAGGGTTTGTAGCAATGGCATGTGACAATCTCTTCTGTGCCATTCTTCTGCCTAACCTACGAGCAACTTCCTTCGTCTCCATATGTAAGGGCTGAAGGGGTCATCCTGGTAACTCACCTGCTTGCTGGGCTACATCACGGCCTGGGAGCACAGTGCTGCTCAAACCAGAGCCTCAGAGGACGAGTCATGTCTGGCCTGCCCCTGCCCCCTGTCTGGGGTGGGGAAGAGGCTGTTGAGGGGCTGGGCACGTGTGTGTTGGTGCTGCTGCCCCTATGCTGAGGCCTGAATTGTTTTTCATCACATGCCTAAGGCAGCCTAATGAGATTAATGCGGGTGGTAAGATTTCTTGTTGTGTTTCTTTTTTATTTTTTTGGCTTCTGAAGCTTAAAGCAGCAGTGTTCTTTTTCCAAGGTTGGGATGACTGCTTCCTCTGCAGATTAATTGGCTGGATTGCCTCCAGGTTGTTTGTTGTCATGACAATCTGCTTTTGGAAGTGACTGTCAGGCTCAGGAAAAAAAAAGAGCTGTATTTCATGAAGCCATTACTTTTGTCTTTATCTTTGGTCCTTCTGGAAAAGTCAGATTAGTAAGAGGGTTAAGCAAAGTGATCATCTGATTCTATGCATGAAGGAGCCCCGAACAAGGGTGCAGGAGATCTCTCTCATTAGGACCAAAGCAGGATTGGTTTGTGGGCATTTATTTTATTAAATCAAAGTCTTTATTAAAGACTTTTAGTCTTTAAAGGTCTGGGAACGAGATGTTCCCAAAGTGAAATGCTGGTTGTGGGGAGTGTGTGTGATTGCTTTTGCCCTTTGGGAGGTCAGAGCCTTCCTGAATTGCCATTTTGCCATCTGTAAGTGGACAATGCTCATGTACCTGTCTTTCAAAGTGGATTAAATAGTATAGTGTGCTCAACTTCCCATCTGAATGTAAATGATGCTTCCCTCTGGAGTTTGCAGCTATGGGTATGCCTGTCCTGGCGTTCAAACACACCCAACTATGTTGTGCTAATTGAGAATTAGAGGCTACTGTGCACAGTCTTTAATTTCTGATAATTCTTTCTACAGCAGATGTAATTACTGTAACTACAATCAGTTTCATGTTAGCACAGTACCCAAGAATCCTGGTCATTAACTAGAGCTCAAGTGCTCTGGGTACTTGGGGATAGAGCAAAGTAAATCTGTAGGGTACTATAAAATCAAGATAGAGGGTTTTATTCCCACTATGCTATTGTGTCGAATGTGGTAGCTTCCAGTGTTTGAGTGTGGTCTGCCATATGCGATTGCCCTTGTGTGCTATTTTTCTATCTACAAATGTGTTGATTTAGAAATTGTGAAGCTTCTGAACCACTCTATGATAGTGGCATTATCCCCACTTAACAGATGGGGAAGAGGGGGCATAGATAGGCTAAATGAAATGCTCCCGGAGTGATGCCCTGGGTGGAATGAGTAAAACTTCATCCTTGCTTGTCTGCTTCAGGGGGATGTTGAGAGAGGTTTAATCAATGTTTGCAAACTGTTTTGAGATACTGTGATAACATGTGGAATGGAAGTGTGAATTATTAATTGGTACTTTGCTCTCCTCCTGCTCTTGGGTATACTGACAAGCTTTTTGAATTAACACCTCTTCCTACTCCTCCATGAACTTCAAAGGCCTCCTTTATCCTGCTGTCATTAGTGGAAAGCTCCAGCAGCATATCAGTTTGGCTTGTGTCAGATACTCCTCCATGCATAAAGATCCTTTCAATCAGGAAGGGTCGCTCTGCAGTCTGGGAAAACAGGAATGTGACCCCCTGCTGAAAAACATTGACCTGGCATTGACTGACATGGAACACTTCAAAATGTGCTGTCCTCGATGAATAATAGCTTTTCTAGCATGCTGCAATTTGAGATGAGCCTGAAAGCGTGGATTTATAGAGTATCTTTAGTCATAAGCAGGGGCAGATTCATTTGAGGGGAGGGACACAGAGGCCTCAGTATTTAGTTGTGAAAAAGGGAGGAGGGTGAAATTTTTGAGAACAAGTTTCCACCCTCCTTTCTCCTTACCACTTCTAAATAAGTGGTGTTGCACATCTTACAAAGGTTCAAAATGTGGCGAAAGTTGTTGGTTTAAAAACTTACTGTGACAATTTACCAGCAAGTCAAACAATTCTGCTCTTAATTCCTGACAGTAATTTCTTGTAGCTCTTGTAGCTGCCACAGTAAACCTCAGAGCTGTTAATTTAATCCCACCCCAGCTATACTTCGGTCATCTGTGGTTTCCAGCATTGAAATAGTATGGCCAGACGTTTCTCTTGGTCTGCAATGTGGTGCATTCATTAAAGGATGTGCCTGAGTTTTGGGGTTGGCTGGAGGATATAATTGCTTAGAATGTCCTCGTGATTCGTGTATATGAATTTGGGTTATTCCAGTTTTAACAACACTTGAAGCAATTGGAAATTTCTGCTCCGATTCTGTTCCTAATGGATCATAATCCGGGACAGTTCCTCTCCCCCATACAATTTTATTTTTTTTCTCTTACTCTTTGGAGATCTCTCCCTATGCCTCAGATTAACTGGAGGTGTTAATCTTACTCTGGGCATACTCCTTGGGCACGCCTGTCGCAGGGTTATTTCCTGGTCTGCAACAGGCATCCACTCAACTGGAAGGGAATTCCTCCTCCATAATATTTTTCAACAACTGTGTAAATTTGTTCAGCTCCAGGACTGCAGTTAATTTATTCTGTTAATTGCTTTTTATCTAAATGTGTCTTCACAGTCCTCCTTCCTTTAGTCTTTCCTCCATTTTTTACTTCTAGTCTAGAAAGCTTTAACACCAACGCAAACGTATTGGATATTTTAATTCAAACTCCTTTTCCTTTCATGTCCCTTCTTTTCTTTCCTTCTAATTTTCCTAAATACCTTTATTAGCTTTAACTCCATTGCCTGGGAAAGGGTTTTTTACTGCTGCCAGTCTATATTCATTCTGACTGGTGCTGTAGAAAGAGGTTCTTGGCTTCAGTAATGTTCCTACAGTTTGAGCTCTACAGTTTTTAGTAAACAGCACCATTGTGGTCAAGTTATAAACCAAATGTTTTGGAAGTGCCCTAAAGCTGATTCCTGCTCTGTTTCTGGAGTGTGTTTGATAAAGTCTGCTGTTGCACATGTAGGTACCCCCTTTTTATTTTTGCATACTGGAATTTTCATTAGGATTTTGATTTCCCAAATATTCTCAAACAGATGTAAAAACATCTGCAGTTGTCAGAAGTCTCCGTTCTTTGTGGCATGTATAAATTACTTGTATAAAAATTGGTGGCACATTAAAAAATGAAGTGTCTGACCCTCTGTCAAACAAGTAGAAAACAGTTAAAAGAGGTTGACTTATTAAATAAGTGATAATATAAACCCTGTAATGATAATTTCTGTGGATTTTAGGTGTAGGTGAGCCAAAGTTGGAGGGGGACTGGCTGCAGTGGTAAACTCTATGGCCTGTTGCTGGTGTTTGCACAACTGAGTTGCAATGTGAAGTGGGTTTTAGAACTGACAGCTTAGTGGAACAGACGTGCTCTAAATTTCAATGAAATACCACAAAACCTAATTTTTTAAACATAAATAGATCCCAAAACTTCCTACTCCATAGGAAGGTTGTAACCAGCCCTTTGCATGTGGCAAACTGAAATTCTGAAATCCCAAATGCTGTGGTATCAGTTAGACACCCGAGAGCTTTGTAGTCTGATCCTGGCTGCATGCGTTTCCTTTTATTGGGTCTCTCTCTGACTCATTATTGATTCAGTCTGTAAACTGATGCTCAACTCGCAATTACTGTGCATCAGCTTCACCCATATTCAGCCTGCAGCAGGAATTTAATACTTGGAGGCAGACTAAATAGAAGCAGAAACTTAAGAAAGGATACAAATAAAATGTCACTGAATGTTTTATTAAATGAAGGCTTTGCCTGAGTGTATTTAGCTCTCTAATATCCCTGTTTTATAACACTTGCTGGATGGAAATGTTTTTGTCAGCGGTGAATTCCTTCTTTCCTCCATTCCCTGATTAAGTCCAGGCTTCTTTCTCTTATTTCCCTTTCCTCTCCTCATAGGATTATTTGTTTGAGAAGGTTCTTGTTGTTAAAAAAAAAAAAATCCAATGAACTGCATGGAGACTAAAAGGTAAGGTGAACTGAAGTAGGTGGATGTTCTTATTATTTGGTACTGATATTTCATATAACCTGTAAGTTCATCTGTGCAAATATTTTAGCAGCATATGGACTCCACAGTCCCTGCTGCCTTGCAGGCCAGCCTGTGATTTAGGAAACTGATCATTGATCACTTCACTAGAACACTGGATAACTATAGAATCATAGAACAGTTTTGGTTGGAAAAGACCTTCAAGACCATTGAGTCCAACCATTAACCTAACACTGTCAATCCCACCACTAAACCATGTCCCTCAGCACCTCATCTGCATGGCTTTTATATCTATTCAAGGATGGGGACTCCACCACTTCCCTGGGCAGTGCAACGCAACCAACAAACAAACAAAACCAAACAAAACCCCCAGAAACAAAAACAAACAAAAAAAGCAACCCAACCAACCAAACACAGCAAAACCACTCAAAAAAAAACCCCACTTCACCATCCCACTAAAACATGCTCTGAAGTGGCTCATCTACATGTTTTGTGAATACTACAGGGATGGTGACTATCATCTCCCTGCACAGCCTGTTCCAGCACCTGACTGCTTTTCAGTAAAGAAATTCTTCCTAGTATCAGATCTGAAGCTCCCCGGTGCAACTTTAGGCCATTTCCTCTGGTTCTGTTGTTATTTACTTAAGAGAAGAGGCTGCACCCACCTCACTACAACCTCCTTTCAGGTAGTTGTAGAGTGTGGTAAGGTCTCCCCTCAGCCTACTCTTCTCCAAACTAAACAGTCCCTCAGCCTCTCCCGGACTTGTTCTCCAGGCTATCACTAGTGTGACTGCCCTTCTCTGGACTTGCTCCATCAACTCAATGTCTGTCTCCTGGTGAAGGACCCAGAACTGAACACAGTATTTGACGTGTAGCCACCCAGGTACAATGGAATGATGCCTGCCTTAGTCCTGCTGACCACACTAGTGCTGATACAAGCCAGCATGATGTTGGCCTTCTTGGCCACCTGGACATGCTGCTGGCTTATATTCAGCCAGGTGTTGATCAGCACCCCCAGGTCCTTTTCTTCCAGGCAACCAGGGAAACTGGGAATTGAGTCTGTAAATGGCGTGTTTTTCCTCTCACCTGTGCAGAAATGAAATATGAGCTCTTAACAATTGTGGCCAGGTATTTTTGCCTTCAGTTCGTGGCATTTATGCCTAGTTAACAGTTCAGGAAAATGGTGATGACATTGAATATCCAGTTTCTTTGCCTGTGCTTCAAAAATAGGGGATAAAATGTCACGCTAGAGGAAGACAAGTTTCAGATAAAGGATGTTCTTTTTCCCCATTGTTCTTGAGGCTAATTAAGATCTCTCTAGTGCTCTCATTAGTAAAAATCAGTTCCTTTCAAATACATTTTTGACAGGCTTTTAACAGCATGTGTCTGAAATATACCATATGTATTGTCATGTCACGCTATGTCCTGGCTGCTGAACTGCCTTAACTTTTCATAAATGTCAGTGTGATTTAACTGGGCAGAAAGCTCCTGTTGCTGGACTGTAGGTGCTGTCCCCAGTCTTTTTGCTGTCAGTAGAGGGAATCCCAATGAAAGTTATCATTGTTAATTGCTGACTTGCTGTGATCCCAAAATCAATTCCAGGTAAGGTGACCATATGCTTTTTTGACAGTTATTATAGAAACAGATTACAACATTTGGTTTAAAATGGAACTTTTTTTTTTGTGGGTACAATTTCAGCACGGGGACAATCTGTTTGTTTTTTCTGGAAGATGATAGTTGTCATAGCAAATGTGTGTTAGGGTGCAGCCATGGCAAAGATTTCCTGGGTTAAGTACTGCAGAGAAGCTCTCTCTAGCACAGCAGGAGTTAGCTTGTCTTTTTTTTCTCTTTCTAGTCCTAACCTCAGACCAGGCTGCCCCAACCTGTAATTCTACTTCCAAGCCTATCTGGGAGCTGGTCTGTATGTCTCCCTGGTCAACCCTGCAGTTGCAGTCCAATGACAAGCCTTGTTCTTTAGCCTGATTATGAATATTAATCTTAGCTAAATGATAATGCTTCAGCCTAACTCTAGCATTGAGACCTGCCTGCATTAACTGGGGCAGCAAGAAGTCTGAGGTTAATTTATGCTTCCATGCCTTCACAAGTCTTGGTTTGGCGTGGTCCCATCTGTAACTACTGTGTAGAAATGGTTTCCCAAGGTGCACTGTTGAGGAAACTCACTACATACAGTAGTTTGCAGAGTGACTTGGGCAGAGAGCACAAGCATTTTCCTTTTTTGCTCTTCAGGAGTTGGGCTGATTGTTTTTGTGCAGCAGTGAAATTAAACAGAAGACCAGTTTTCCTGCTCCGACCTCTGTGAGTGGGAGAAGTGGATCCCAGCAGTGTGTGTCAGACTTTGGGGTAGGTTTTTTATTTGGTGTTCCTGCCCCTGCAGCTACCAACAGTGAAGCTGGAAGATGTTGCTCTTAAAATGTGAGGCTACAAATCTATCCCCAGTTGAAACTGGTTTTGCACATGGTTAAAATCTGTATCTTTTCACTATTTCAGTTATATCTGGGAATAATTTGTGACGTGAACTCTGTCAAAGCTCATATGTGTGGTCTTACTCAGATGTAAAGCCACAAGCAAAGCCAACATTACCAGGTGTAAAAGTGTCTCTATTCAGATGTCGTAGCAATTTAACACATAATCAATTATGTAATTGATCTAAAGGAGCGTGTGTTCAGTATAGATGGTTCCCTAGAGCAGAGTTACCAAGGTCTGTTGAAAAAGTTTACTGATACCTGCTCAACAGAATAAATACCGTCACTCCAGGTCAGCAGATGTCTTCGTAGCTAGAGATTGTGCTGGTGCATCACACTTAACTCGTAGGAAGCAAAGCAGCTAGAAATGAAGAACTGCCCTCAGAACCGTAGGTGACCCCATGTGTGTGGGACCTCAATAGGTCTGGGCAGTTTGTGTCTGTTATTTTGAGAAATCCTTGCTTAGAGTAATTCTGCTTTTTCTCTTAAGCGGTTTCACTGTGCTGGCACAGCTACAGCCTTGCTCTGCCTTACAGAAAATAGGATTTTAGATCATCTTATAGGAGAAATAAGGGGATACCTCACAACTAAGGTGGTATTAACATTAAAGTGAGACTACCAGACTTCACTATGTCTTCACACCCCCAGCTTCCAAATGCTGGTCCCAGCCAGGTCAGTGGGAGCGTTAACTTTCTGCAGCTGAAGCAAATGGCATTTGCTGCTTTATTGCAGGTCACACTGAAGTTGCTGTACCAATAGCTCTGTTTCCTGTGAGTGTAAATTGCTTCAGGGTGATGATTTATTTATTTATTTTTAAAACCCAACCAAGTAGCTAAGCTGGGGTTCCAAAAGAAAGGTGTTTCATCCTGCCTGATCTAAAACTAGCAATGAAACTTGATAAGGAAGTGGATTACCACAGAAAAAGAAAGTTTCTTGCCAGGCTTTAGATTAAGCTGAGATTCAACCTCAGCCAAGCATTTCAGTACCGGTAAGTCTGTGAAGCATGAGGCTGTTGAACTGTAGCTTTCCCTCCTTTGCTGCTCTTGCATTGAAACTTGTGTCCCAGAGTTGGATCAAGCTTACTTGGAAAGCTGGGCAGCACAATGGATTTTATTTTTTTTTCTGCCTGATGAAAAATGTGAAGTGGTGAGAGACATCACGGTCTTCAGTCTGTATGCTGTTCCTTCAGCTTGCCAACCGAACTCATGCTCCCATCTCAACATTACCAGATATTCTGTGCTAATTTGCTATACAGGATTGTGTTAAAAATCCATATTTATGAGGGATGTTAAAAACATAAAGCAATTATATGGTTTTCAATTACATAAACATCAACATGAAATGGGAATTAGAAGCTGAATAATTAATTTTCTGTTTATTTGTAATATAGAGTCTATGTAAACAGTAAAACCTGGAGAATGAGGGGGAGGAGTGCAGATGGTACAGTGCCATAAGGCGCTTTTAGTAGTTCCAATCAAATGCAGTTCAGATGTCAAAGTAGATATTGGCTGTTAACAGAGGTGGAAACCTGGTGAGGGGGAAGCATCAGGTGAAGTCCTGTTCATACCTATGCTCTTTTATCTGTGTAGTGTTTCCACTAGCATAGTGTTTCCACTAGCATAGGTGAAGTTTGGGAGCACAGAGGTCCCTGTTCATGCAGCCAGAACCACCTGGTGCTTCTTGCTCTCGGCATGGTAAATGACCTTGAGCATTTTAGGTTAACATTATGCCAAACATTATATGCCTGATCTCTGCTTTACAGATGAAGAATACCAGACTTCCACCTCTTGAATGCTTTATGAAATACTATAAAGTCATCTGAAGTAAATAAAGATCATGCATCATTTTGGAATATTATACATCACCTGAAGTGCACCAACTCATCACTGTGGAGTCTGGGCATTGGTGCTAAATTACGTTCTCTAAGGCTTCAGAGCAGAAGCCTTCAAGGCTTGCTTTATTCTGATAGCATTACTGCACTACAGTAAATTCAGTGATTAGCAACTAGTTATTAACTGGAAGTAATTTCAAGGATCTGGTGTTTTTGTGAAGAGGTTAGGAAATGTGTTACACTGCATTGAAACGTATGGGAATCCAAAACTAGCTTGTTCTATCTGTTCAACTGTTTAATCTTAGATCATAATTTCCCTTTGCCTCCTACAGGCTGAACAGCTGGTAAACTCCAACCTCACTTTAGTGATGGCTGTTCGGTAGAACATTTTCAGACTTTTTGAGACAGGTTTTTACCTGGCAAACAGTGCTCATGATTTACCCTCTACAGAAGAAAACTTAGGACAGTCCTGCTACGGAAGAAGTTCTAGAGCCGAGACCTTTCTTCAAGAAAGGTTTCCTGAACTAAAATTTGAACTTCTGTGTCTGTTAACTTGAAGTCCCTGGTGGCTGTCTTGATTTGCAAGGAGATGGTTTGGAGAAATGGATCATTACGTTCAATTACATGGAAGTTCTGTAAGGTATTTGGCACTGATGCTTATAAGAACCCATAGCTGTAGGAATATTGTATGGGAAAGAGAGTGTCCTTAAAGTAAGTGACTAACTTGCTGTCAGATTGAATTTTCTTTTTTCACACTCTAGAAGCAGAAAGCAACAAGCATGTGACTTTGGGAAAGCAATGCTGTGGAGGAAGCTAGAGCCTTGTTTAATAACTGGGTGACTCTGGTCAACCAGGAAAAGGCGGATGGGAAGACCATATGATATGTTCAAAAGCCAACGAATTCTAGGCTGAATTTTTTTATGTTGTTTTTCCTTGCTATTAAAGCCAAATTTGTCTGATCAGATTGGAACAGATATGCTGGTGACTGATTAGAAGGAGAGGTTCTTCAGAGGTGGGCTCAGACAGTGGGGTGGCCACAGTGGGAGTGAGAGGACTGAAACAGCTGTTGGGTTAAAAACTGAGACATGGTGGCAATGAGCAGAGCCTGGCTTACAAATAGGGGGTGGAGATCATAGGTAGGGGGTTAAGCTGTACTCCTACTTTTTTAAAAAATAATTTTGGTTTATTAAAGAATCACTCGACTGTAGTCTTGTCACCTGCTATTGTGTGGTAGCCAGCTCCTATAATTAAGACTGAGATGGTGGTAACCTTCTGCAATCAGTTTTGTGTTGAATCAGCTGCCAAGGTTTATATTACTCAGCCCAAATTCTTGCTCTTTCTGTTCAGCTTGAAACACAAGCGTGATTGAATCACTGAGTAGTTGCAGAAGCCACTGCTGGTCTTTCCCTTATATTCCATTCTGCCTTTTCCACCACCTCTTGATATATAAATTGCAGAGAGTTGATAATTAGTTGGCAGCCATATGAGATCAGATTCTAGTCATGACTGATAATTGCAAGAAAATATCCAAAGAGTACCTTCCTGTCCAAGCTGGGTGTAATTCAAGACTCTGTATGTGAAGGAGAGTTGGCTGGAGGTGCCTGAGGAAACACACAGTAGTGGTATCTTGAGCCTACATATTGAAGAGAGATTGCAGCGTTATGCCTTTGCAAGCTATATGGCCTATCTGAGGTGGAAACCAAGCAACATGGAAAAACTCTGTGAAATGAGTTAACTTTTGAATAATGAATTTCCCAGGAAGATACAGGAATGCTTTTGGTCTGTGCATTTCTTATCTGTGCATCAGTAATATGGTTAGTCTTTTCAGAAAGCCTGGTGTAAATACTGAGTAGAGAAAATATACTGAACCTGTTCTGGTACTTTTTCATTCATTGGTTCACCCTCACCATATTCTCTTTCTCTTGTTGGAAATGTCTTCAGTTTAAATCTTTGTTTGTAAAGAAATTAAATCAAATACGTGCTTCCCCATGTTGTGGGTTTTCCTTGCTTGTTCCTGTTCTTTGTTTGCTTTCTGTTTTTTCTGTATTCATTTTTTTTTTTGTATCATGCTCTTACTTCATGTGGGTTTTTTCAGCTTTTCTGTAGTTTTGAGAGGAACTATATATTAAGCCACATTCAGATTTCAGTCTACCACCTACAGTTAAAATACTACAAAGCTTTGTTTACCTGTTCAGGTAAATCTTCCCTACTCGGTCATAATTCTCATATTTTAGTGTCACCCTGGAGGAGCAGAAAGTGGTTGAGGCTTAAAACAAGCAAACAAGTACAAACCCACAGCCAGAAGAAAGTGTACATCTGCCTGAGAAGACTGGGTATATGTTCCTTTCTGTTCCATTCAGCTCTCTGAGATGGATCACATCTCTCTGATATGAGCACCAGACAGTGGCCCTCTGAGTACATTGCCAGTTGGCAGCATTCATAGCAAAGGTGTGTTTCGGGATTATCACTTCAGCAGAGATTTAATATTACGAGTTTAATGGTGTCCACAAGTCACAATCAGGTGAGAAAAGGAATCGATTTCTGCTCCAGTTGTGCTAAAGGTGTTAGAGCAGGAATTTCCGCCTATTGTACCAAATGATTTGTACTCCTTATATTTTATGGCCTTGATTTATAACCTCTGTCAGCGAGTTTCTGTGACGTTGCTGGCAGTTCCCTGCCTGTGGTATGCTAGGTGGGAGCAGTCTCCTGATGCTTTTGATATGAGGTGTGTGGTGGTGGCTGCAGCATGTTCCCGTTGGATACCGGAACCAAGCTCTTGTAGTGGCGGCCAGGGGGTGGGGTTGTGTCTCGAAAGAAGTTACTGCATTAAACATCTGCTGGAGGAGGAAGTTTCCACAGGAACTGGGTTAATAGTACACTTATGGAGTGTAAGCTGGAAGTGACCATTTGGCAAGCCCCCTGCCATGCACAGCACGTGGTAGCAAAGGCAGCATTACAGCCTTCAGTGTGCAGAGCAAGAATTGTCCCAGTTCAAGTTGCCTACTTTATATTAAAGGGAGGAGGGAGAGGAAGCCTTTGCAGCTGGGTTGAGTGCAGACTGCCTGCCAGCAGTTTTCTGGAAGTATTCCTTGCCATGGTGAATGAATGGTGCCTTGGAGAAAAATCTATGGGTTTTTGGTGTTTTTCAACTACCTGTCTTTACTGTTTGCAGCAGGGTGGAGTTATCTGCAGTGCCCTGCTCCAAGCTTTTCAGCTATGGGAGCTGATGGAGGAGAGAGGGGAAGGGGAAAAAAATTAAATTATTTCCTCTCCAGGGGCTACAGGACTGCCTCTCCATCATATGTAAGTTATGGAAGGTGCTTCTGGAATAGCAGTTGAAACATCTCCCATCTCTCTTCCTGGCAGTTAGAAAAAGCTAAAGAAGCCCCTTCAATTTTTTATTTTTTTTTTCAATTTTCCATACTATCTTCCTTTGTTCTTTTACTATGCAGTGAGAGTGCCAGGGAGATGAAGAGGGTGATGTGCACCTCTGCCCTTTTCACATTGAGAGAGGAATTTGTCTGTCTTGTGTATGCTCTGTCTGTGTCCCAACAAGAAAGCCAAAAACTACAATGGTGTGGGTTGTTTGTTTTTTTTTTTTTTTATTTCCTCAAAGTGGTGTCTTTAGATGCACAAGGTCAGCTTTTAGTAGGTTTGTGCTCAGGCATATTTGGAAAGGTCATCCTTTTTATGGGAAGTCAATCTTTTTTTTTTCCAAAGGAGGTCAGTAGTGAAGCACCAAAGAAAACAATGCAAGTAAAACTTCTCCCTGCTTTCAAGGACACTGACTTAAGCAGGTATAACACAGACTTTGTTTTCACTTCCCTCCTTGTGAGAGGCTTCAAAGAGGATCTCCATGGCTTGACAGTTCCGTTTGCCCTGTGCAGCACCACTCTGTCATGCTTTGTTCAGTGTAAATTTCAAGGCCTCAGGTCACAAGGGTTTCATTTCTGTTCCTGAGCAATTATTTTATCTGTGGTTTTCATGACAAGTTTTCCTATTCTAACTTCACCTCTGCTCTAAAGCCAAGTAAAACTCTTCAAGTATTACATTCCCTACCTGGTTTCCACAAGCCTCTAGTGCGGGTCACCTATTACGGGTGCAGAATAACTCTGACCTTTACCTTTCATTTCTGTTTTGAATGCAGAGCAAACTTCCTAGTTCTTACTTTTTCCAAATAGGGGAGTGGATTTCTCAGCTCTTCTGAGTGAAGACTGCCTGACACTGTTGCTTCTGCTCTTTCTGTACAGTGAACATGCACCCTGTATTTAATAAATGCTCCACCCTGTTTGCATTTTTAATTAAGATTTTGTAGACCAGTTACTGCTGAATCTTACGAAGTTATGCTCTTGCAAGAAGATTCTGCTTGTCCTGAGGGAGGATCATGTAGTGCTGAGCTTGTCTTAGGACTTCTTGCCTTTCCAGTGGTTAGATCAAGCTGAATTTAGGTGCATTCTGTCATTAGGAACTTATTAAACCACTGCTCTGTGGCTTCATCTTTAAACATTGACCTTTCTGTTGACATTTTGTGTGTGGTTGAACCTGCCCTGATCTCTTACTGTCCTCTACATTTTATCTGTTCCAGGTTTTTGGTGGTTTTTTTTTTTCCTCCCCCAGTCTCATATATTCACATAGGTGCTTCATTTCAGAGGAGTACAGGAGGGATGTAGATGTTATGACTTCATTTTTCAATATATATTATACTGTTTGGACTTCTTTGATCTCTGAAATTCAGAACAACGCTCAAATAAGGATTATTTTCCATTTTTCTTGGCACTACTTTCTCTCTCCATGAATGGAAGTGACTGAAGTTGTTTCTTGCAGTCAGTGACTGATACATCTCATGAATCTATCCTCAATCCAGGTGAATTTATTACTGTTTCCGTTTTTGCTGAATCTTCTAAACCCTTCTTCCCTACATAATTTACATTCAGTGTTCAGGCTGAAAGTGTATCATGTGGGCCTGGGTGGAGAAGCTTGGGGGCTTCCTCCTTCCTGGTTTTCATGTCCCTTGAGCAAGACCGAGTTCCAGTAGCCAGCATGGAAATGCTGAGGAGCAGAGTGGGGATCAGGGTCCAGACCCTTGTTCCCAGTCTGGCCCAGGAGGCAGCCAGGCCCCTCTGTGGGGGGCCGGTGCCTGGTGTCCAGCTGTGGGTAAAGGGCAGCTCTGCTGCAGCCTCAGCAAGTGCTCAACAGCATCTGTTTTCTTCGGCACTTTCAAGCTGCATGAAAATTATTCCAGGAAGCAGAAATGTATTTTACTCGACAAGTATTGTGTGAAATGTCCAGAAAGCAAATCTTCCTGTGCAAGGTGGAAGAAGAGAAAGGTAACAGTTAGGGATTTATTTATTGCTTTGAAACAGCACCTCTCAGAGCTTACCACCTACTTAAATCTGTCTCCTTACTGACTTGTTTGTTTCCATTTCAAACCTGGATATAATTAACATAACTTTAGAAACACGAGTCTATAGGAAAAAGGTAATACAATTTGAGGGACATTGTTCTTCAGAGCATTATGCGTACTGCTTTCTCTGGCAGTTCCTTTTGCAGAGCAGTTTGTGTGCAGCTTGAAAGTATTTATTCTGCTTAAAAACAATGTTAAGTATCTTAATTAGCTTGGGAAATGTTCTGGGTCTTTTAGTGCTTTAATATATTTTAAAGATGTTTTCCATGGTGAGACTTCAAAGTGACGTACCTACAATTCCTTTGAATGTGCGAGCGGCTGTCACATTCTCTAGAGTTGTGTAAGCTTCCTACTGCCATTTTTTTTTTTACTTTCAGGACATCACATTGAATGAGGTGAGTTTATTGCAGCTAGGCCCACAAGCCAGATTTGAAAGTGTTGGAAAAGTTAGTGCCACATCACGGAATTGTTTCAGTTGAAAAAGACCTTTAAGACCATAGAGTCCAACCATTAACCTAACACTAGCAATCCCACCACTAAACCACGTCCTTCAGCACCACATCTCCATGGCTTTTAAATCCCTCCAGGGACTCCACCTAAACCTCCCCTGATGAAACTTGTGGCCATTTCCTCTCATCCTATCTCTTGTTACCTGTAAAAAGAGACCAGCACCCCCCTGTCTCCAGTATCTGTTCTGGGAGTTGTTGAGCACAAAAAGGTCTCCCTTCAGCCTCCTTTTGTCCAAGCGAGACAACTCCAGGTCCCTCAGCTGCTCCTCACAAGACTTGTGTTCCAGACCCTTGACCAGCTTTGTTGCCTGTCTTTGGACACGTTTGATCCCCTTAATGTCCTTGTTGTAGTGAGGAGCCCAAAAGTGAACCCAGTATTGTAGGAAGAGGTAGAAAGAAGTCTTGAGGGAAGACACACATGGTTCCTGGTGTACAACATGTTAACATGCTGCATATGTACCCATTGTAGATGAAAACCCAAAACCTGCCTAGAGGCTGGGGTGGGCACAAAGCCCCCTCCCAGAGCTCAGCTGGGGATGTTGTACCTGCCCCCTTCAGCCCTCAACTCTCTGCACTACTTTTCTTACTTCTACGCAGCTGACACATTTCTCTTCCTTAATATCATTTGCTGGAATAATCTGTTGGAACATCAGGCAGAAACTTCTACATCTCTAAGTGTGTAGGCATAAGAAGCTTTCAGAGGAAGTTCTGCAAGGTGGAAAGGGGGAATCTTTGGCCAAAATAGTGAAGTACACAAGGGCCCTCTTTTTCTTTCACTGCATCTTTTGCCTCGTTGCATGTAAATGCGCAGTTTAAAAATGCTTCCTTTAGGCTTCCAAAGCCCCGGGGGTTCAGTCTGTGTTCTGTTAGGTGCGTCCTGCCTTCAGTTTTTCCTTGCAAACCAGCCAAAGCCAAATCAATTACAACAGCTTGCTTGGAGGAGTCCAGAAGGCAAAGCAGGCATCCTGGGAGCTCATGCAGAGAAACTACTTGGCTCTTCATGAACATTTAGCGATGCGGTGGTGGTTTTAGGTGCCTTCCCAGAGGAACTGCACTGAGAGTAGTGGGGCACAGATGAAGGTAAGTTGAAACTGGAGTCCTGTGAAAAATGCCAAGTAAATGGCAAATCGGGTATTGAAAGTAGAAATACTGCACTGTATTTCAGTCAGGACCATGTGTTTGCAGGTGAGATGAGGCCTTGAATATTGCAGAATCTTCTAGCATGCTGGTACAACAGCAGTCCTGATAAAAGTGGGCACTTCACTTGCTGAATTCCTCTTTCTACTGCTTACAGTAGCTTTTTCTTGCCTTTCTTCCTCTCTTCACAGTCACGGGCGTCTCAGGAAACTCATTTACCCTAATCCTGCGTTTGACTCATGGGATCCAATGAACTAATAGCTTGAGAATAAATTGCTGTAGCAATTACATTCATAAATATCATGAACAGCTTCCTTAAAATGGTGTTTGAGTACTTGAGACAAAACTTTCAAAACATTAAAACAGCTTAAAAATAATTACTTGGCCAAAGCAATAAAATTCTATGGATACATTTCATTTTTCAAAATCCTTTTTTTTTTCCAGAAAACGGACAAGAAGTCTGTATTAAAAAGTAATTAAATCTGCAACCCAAGCAAGACACAAAAATTTCAAAATTTAATGCTAATGCAGTTTTTTTGGTTTGCAGATAATTGTTGCCCACTCACTTGCACACAAATATGCACATCATTAGCATTGACAAAGGGCTGACTGTTAACTTTGAAATCCTTGGTTTCCAGGAGTTTATTTCGCAATCTCATTATGTAAATGTTGGGGTTTTTTTCTGAACTTGAACAGTTGCCAGGAGAATAAGTGTCTAGAGCACTGCATGGAATGCATCCTGCAAAAGCTAGGCAGAACTATCTGTTCTGTTGAAAGAGAGTCATGTTGCTTTGATTTATAATTAATCTTTAAGACTCTAAAGAGTCTTGACAGTATAAACCAAACAAATCTGACTGTCTAACAGCAGTGTTTGCCAGATGAGACTAAGTGTCCCACATTGCATTGTATGCATTGCGCTGAAGCTTGGTGGGTTACTCCTGTTGAATTGCTGGCTTTCCTAGAGAAAAAATGTGTGTTGTGTGAGGCTGTGTTGCTGTTGAAAATGCTTACAAGGGAATATGCTCTAAGAACAAGCAAGTCTGTGTTATGCCAAGAACATGGAGAATGGGGTTTCTTAGCACAACTAGACTTGTAGTTTGATTGTAGCAGAATATTTAATAAGTGAATAAGTGATACATGTAGCTAGAAGTGAATGTCAATTTTATTTTATATTTGGGTTATTTTGTTTGTTTGGGTTGTTTTTGTTGGTTGGTTGGTTTGTTTTAATATGAAAATCTGCTCCTTTTCAAGCTTTCAGTGAAATGCATCAACCTGATGATTACTCTCTAAATATAGTCTCCATAGTTCCTTTATGGCATGGTCTAGATGGAACGCTACTCTGTTAGTCCTGCAGTGAATCTGTCCCCTAATGTTTCACCTTCCTTCATCCTCACACCAGCAAGGTAAATGAACTGTGTTTTGTTCTCCTGGCCTTTATAGCCAGATACTGATGAAGATGTTTCGTTCTGAAGAAGTGAACCATCATGGGCTTCTTGCCAATTGGCATCTCATGGTCAGCAAAGACTTGCTAGCTACAGCGTGTGTGTTCTGTGGTAATGCTTCCCATCTTCTGCAGTGAGCATGACCTTGCATTCCAGGGATCAGCAGATCCAGAGCATCGCTGGTGGTGGTGGTTTCATTTTGCATGATCTGGTTCATGCATATGCAACTCACCACTGGGGGTTTTAACATTCAAAATATTTTTTTATCTCCTGGTCCAGTGCAGCAATTGCTTTGAAAGCTGCACTAATGTTTGGAATACTTCCCATATTTTGCCCCAGAGCTGCGGATATGCCTGTTTCATCATACTTTTATGACTTGAAAATGGGCCACTTCAGACACTTTCCTTTTCAAATTGAGCTAGATCTTTCTCAAGGTGAACCTTTAAAATGAGAAACTTCACACTTGAATGTCAGAGTTGTGTCTAATTTGCTATGATGACAGCCATATGGCCTCTGTCACGGAAGAGTTGAAACGTCTTGAGCCGTTACTGAGTAACTTTGGGCCTGTTTCAACAGCTTCTGTGCTCCCGTAGTACAGATAAAGAAGTCAGCTCTGGGTTGTGTTGTGGCTGTGCTTTTCTGATGTGTTACAGTCAATCTGCAGGGAATTACCAGCCTTTCATATATTTGTGCCATGGCAGGGTTATGCTAGTTATATTTGCAGTTTCTGCTCAGCTATTAATGCTGAGTTTGGTTTCATTCCTCTCTGGGCTACCTCTAGAAAGCTCTGGAATAATATGTTTGATTTCCTATCAGAATAGCTCGCCATTGCCTCTGTCACTCCAGAGGATAATGTTTTCCCTTGTGGTTCCCATTACTATAATTAGATGCATTCAGAGCATTCTGTTACTGTCTATTAACATGTAATCATGTGATTGATTCTTGCATGCCAAGTAGATACTTTTCTTCAAAGGAAATATGTATTTTACATGAGACTTCAAACCAGCTATGTAAATTGAGTGCTTATGAGAGTCACTGTGACATGCAGCTTGAATGCTCATCTTTCAAATTTGTCCCCTGCACTTCCCCTTCATAGCTTTCTGCTACTTTAATTGTTGGTTCCCCTACTACAGTGCTTAGTCAGTTGTTCAAACCACTGACTATTTAACTTGCCAAGAGATGATGTTTCCGTATCGTGCGGATTGTTTTTTTATTGATCAGGATTTAGTGGGAAGCTAACTTGCCTTTCCGAATGGATCACTTGTGTCAAGGAAAGCTGCTGACCAAGGATATTTTTAGACATTGTTAATGATCCATAGAATGTACTGTCAAATATTTTCTTTTCAGCCTTTTTTCTTTCCCTGGCACCACATCAGGTTTGCTTTCAGCTTGTTGTGTCTGCATCCCTTGACACTATGAATTCTTTGCATACTTCGGGATGACAAGCTATGCAAATGCTGTGGCTCTGATTGTTTCTGTACCCTCTATTTCTTTTGTTCCCTGATGGGAGCAATATTTCTTCTGAACTATAGTAGAAATTCTAAAAGTATCTACTAGCTAGAAAAATAATCAAACAAACCTCTAAAACACCCATACATACAACCCCCCCTGTTTTTCAGCCCCATGTAATTAAATTGCATGCCTACAGATGACGCATGGATGATCAATACTGTCTTCTTTCAAACTGCCTGGTGCCAGAGAAGGGAAGCAGTCTGAGACGTTGATGCCAGAATTGTTAATTCTGTGGCTGTACACTGTTGTTATCAAGCAGCAGTACAGGTTTAACAGATGCTTTTGTTGTTAGCCACAACAGTGGGTTTAGGTCAGCTGAGGGAAGACAGATGATATCTATCTAGCACAAAATCTTCAGAGACAGTCAATTTTTTAAATAAATTTCTTAACGTAACTACCACTTTGTGTAACGTGGCCCAGGGTTTTTTTGATTTCTGATTACAGTGTGTGTGGCCCTAGGACTTGTGCTGGGGATGCGGGGGCTTGACAGAATGCACCTAATCCAGGAAGGGCTTTGGAGCTCTATAGGTGACCAGACACTCACTTCCTTTACTACTATCCTGAGCTGAAGTAGATCTCCTCACCTGAAAACAGAGGCTCTCTTAATTTTTAGAGATGTAAAGAAGGATATTTTAATGTAATTTGTTTATTCTAAATTCTTCAGTCCATGATGACTTTGGAATTTATTGTGGTTTCTGGTATAGGCCAATTGCAAAGTCAGGAAGAACATCCCAGCTGCTGCTCGCGTGGCACATTGTGGAATTGACCGACTTGGGAGCAGTGTATCAGTGATAAGTCTTGTGATCTTAATAGGCTGTTGTATTGATATTATAATGATTCCAATAATTCCTCTATAATGAGCATTTGCTAGGAGTATTCATGGAGCTTAGCTTTATGAATGATCCTTCAAAACAGGAACAGAGCTGTTTGGAGGGGGTTGGACACTTCATCACGTGTTTGACAGTGCAACTTGAGCACTTGCTTGCTGAACATGTGGAGATAATTCCTTGCTGTTGAACTCTTCAATATTGATAGGAGGATCTGCATTTTGGGGAACTGACTTTGCAAATTGATGTTGCTTTTTATATTTAAAAATACTTTTCTGTTACTCTAGCTAGAGTATAAATATAGGGATGATATACTCATCTAGAGGATGGCATACTCTAATTGTCACCAGAGATCATAAAGGTAAAGATCAAAGCAAGCATCCTTGGCACTTGAGCCATCCTAATCAAAGAATGGAGAGATTGAATGTAGTTCCTTGATGATCTGTGATCCTGCTGCATGACTTGGACCAAGCTTGTCTCTTTAATCACTACTATTCCTCAATTTTTAAAATAGCAGTAATACTTCCTCATCTCCCAAGGAGATTATATAAACTATATATGTTGGTTGCCTACTTAAGATTCTATATTAGGTAATAAGAGTGTTGTAGGTCTAGTGGACTGCCCTGACCCTAAACATTTTTAACATTATGCTAAGACACCAAAAAGAGTGTGTCCTGGGATTGACTCATGCTTGCTTGGTGTTTTTTGCTGTTTGTTGAAGGAAGGATCCTACAGATTTAGTAGTGTCTCTTAGTCCTTGTGCCTCTGTGCTTGTTCAGTATTTATGCAGTTCTGGAAGCCAGCAAAAGCAAAGGATGGCCTTTGTCCCATCTACCGCACAAGGGAATTACCACTACATTCCACTATACCTACCAGTATACTGCCAGTTCCATTACCACCACAATATTCTGGTGTTTGATCCATCTTGAGGAAGTGAGCTTCACTTTCAAAGTTAATTCATCTGCTGCCTGTCATCAGCAGATTTTCACTTTATCTTTGGAAGACTCTGGCCGTAGTGGTGTTTGACATGTGTGTAACCACCTGCGTGTTCTAAAGAAGCGGGGTTGAGTCCTGGGGTTTAATGTTTCATTCAGGATGTTGCCAGCAGGTCTAGGGATGTCATTCTCCCCCTGTACTTGGCACTGGTGAGGCCTCACCTCGAGTACTGGGTGCAGTTCTGGGCCCCTCACTTCCAGAAGGATATTGAGGTGCTGGAGCGGGTCCAGAGCAGAGCGACAAGGCTGGGGAAGGGACTGGAGGGAAAGTCTGTTGAGGAGAGTCTGAGAGAGCTGGGGTTGTTCAGCCTGGAGACGATGACATTCAGGAGGGACCTCATTACCCTCTAGAACTACATGAAGGGAAGTTGTAGTCAAGTGGGGGTCAGGCTCTTATCCTAGGCAACCAGTGACAGGACGAGAGGGCAGGGCCTGAAGCTGTGCCAGGGGAGGTTTAGGTTGGATATCAGGAAGCAATTCCTCATGGACAGGGTGATAGAACACTGGAATGGACTGCCCAGGGAGGTGGTGGAGTCACCATCTCTGCAGGTGTTAAGAAAAGACTGGATGCTGCACTTAGTGGCATGATTTAGCTGATGGCGTGGTATTAGGTCATAGGCTGGACTCGATGATCTCAGAGGTCTTTTCCAGCCTCAATAATTCTGTGATTCTATTCTCGCTGCTTTCCAGATTGTCAGAGAAGGATGATGGGCAATAAAGACACTGTAATCATCTGGTCATGAGCACTTAACAGGTGCATTATTTGATTTACAGTGTTTCCAAAAGGCAGCAAAAATAATTTTTAATTGTCAAACTGATACGTTTGTAGAAAACATTTTGTTCTTTTTAATCCTGAGATTTTCTTGCACTGAACAGCTCTTAATGCTTCCATCATGGCTTATTTATTTTTGTCAGCACATATATGAAAATAAGTTAATCTCCCTTCTTAAAGGCTCTTACAAGTTTTACGGGAGATGGGGAATCATTTAATTAATTTAAGCTTGACAAATTAGCTATAATTTCAGGTAATCACAAAAAAAACCACCAAAACAAACCCAAACCACAAACACCTCAAAAGTTTTGTTGTATATAGTCAGTCGGTTGCATACCAACAGAGACAGAAATCTTCAAACCATGGTGTTTGGGTAACGTTTGCACCTTAATGTGATATCCAAAACTTGCAGTAGGTTACCTATTTGCTGAAAGATCCTATCTTTGCTTTTAGCAGGGTGTTTTGTATTATCTACACAAGCTGCAAAGCATGAAATTGCTATCTAAACAGAGCAAGGCTTCTAGGACGTGACAAAAATACATTTTTTTATTTACAAATGGGTTTGTGCCTGTGGTCGTAAAACATGGTCTTCAGATGCATTTCAGTGGACTAACCATCTGAGCATTAGTGTCTTTTCTTCTAGTATCCATCAAAGAAACATTCTGTCCCAAGTTCACTGAAAACACTGTTCAGGAAGAAGCTGGGAATGCATTTCTTCTTTGGATGTGCCTTTGGAAGGGTTGAGAGTTCTCCAGGGCACCCACAACAAAGTGTTTTGGAGTAGGGTGATCCTGAGTGGATTCTGCTGTTTGTTTTGTGATTTGATTCAAAATGTGCTTCTTCTAATAGAATATTTCACTGGGAACATGGAGCTTGTGTATGTAGAATTTCCCAAAAGAAGTTGAAGCTTTGTTACCTAAAATGCTAGCAGAACTGCTGCCTGACAGGTGAAATGAACATCCTTCTGTGCGTGGGAAATGCTTGTATCACTAAGCAATTTGAAGTGCAACAAAAAAAAAAGAAATGTAGTTCCCCTTCTGATCAATACAGTCTGATTCTAGCCTTTTTATCTTTGTTTTTTAGCAAGATTCTTTCATCCCTTCTTAATCCTCTTGAGCAGCGAGAAGGCAGTTTTAATACAGAAGACCCATTTCACCTCTGAATTTCTGGAAGTTAACACTTCAGAGCGAGCTGTATGAAAACAAATAATGCAGGGACAATGCAGAGTATGTTTTCAAATAAGTGTTCACATCCTGATCTCAAAATACTCACATTGACCTCTAAATTTCTCTATCAAGTGTTTTCTGTTCTTATCTAGCAGAATATGAGAACCTATATTCACTTTCCCTTTTCATATTTATACACTTTAATTTGAAAGCAGTCGGTAAATAAAAGTGTCAAAATATCAAAACATAATTAAGTGACTCTTGCTTCTGCTGTGCAAGTAAATAATGAAGGGAAGTTTATCGCTTTTCCCTTGTTCTTGGGTTTGTGTAGTTTGTGTTTGTTTGTTTGATTGTTTTTTACCATTTGTGTCTCTTGAGATGATAAAGGGCTTAGGTAGCCTTTTTCTACTCTTGGCATATACTTCTAATGAGCCTAGGTATGGTACCGTCTGCTTCCAATGAGGTCTTCATGAGTTTATGGAGGCTTTTAATTAAGCTTGTTATGTATTCAGTAGATTTTAGTTCTTTGAAAGACTGCCTTTATTAATCAAATCCACTACTCATCAGGAAGAGAAAAATACCTAAACCAATGCGAGTAGTTAAGAGCACTTTCACAGCACTGCTCTTGAAGAGCTAAATTTGTGCTCATTCAGGGTAGCTCTTAGAAATAAATGATGTAGAAAGAGAGGATTTTTAGCTGTAAATCAATGATGAAGACCAAACCATAAAGTAAGCATCAGTTGCAGCACAGGGAAGGCAGTGAGGTTTTTTTCATTTGGTAAAATGGCTTTTGTTTTATTATAGGCGAGGGGGAGGCTTTTCACTGTTATTAATTAACAGCAGGAAGAAGCATCTGGTGTTCTACAGAGGTTGTTTCCCTTGGAAAATAATTTATTTGTTAGCATCTTCATAATGATCATGTTCACATGGTTGTGTACGTGTTGGCCTCTGTTCCCCTGAAGTTAAAACATGCAAGCCCCATGGAGTTTGGGGATAACACAAATCCTGTGGAGGTACCAGGGATAAGACTCATTGGTTCTTGACTTTTGTGATGATCTGAAGCCTGTGCATGTATGAAAATGTTCCTGTCTTCCTTCAGCTCAACAGCTCTTGTTTGTTGTTTCTTAACCATATGTGAGAAGACAGTGTTTTGTTTTGGCAACTCCAAAGGGTTTTGAGCCTGAAAGGATACTTCTAATAGTTAAAAATAAAAGTCATTTTCTAAAGACAATTCTGAATTTCATATATTTCTGTACATACTAAAAAAAATTAATATAAAGCTCACATCATATAAAACATTATTTGGGGATGTACAGCTCATTGATGTGAATTCTGTATTCAGTGCTGCTCACTAGGCTGCTTCTTTTCAATTTCTTTGGATAACTAAGTGAAATTGTCCTCAAGTTACCCAGATTTAAAAGATCACAGTAATTCTTTCATAGATAGATGTGATGGAAATACAATCTCTATCACTTCGAATCATCAGTTCAAGGATCAGAGTAATCAAGCTGAAAATCCAGCAAATGGGGCCAGGGTGTTGTGCGAGATGACAACACTGTTACCTTAAAGGGTGTGATTTATTTTATTTTTTTAATAGAAGAGGCCAAGTGAGAAGAATAGAATCTGGAATAATTGCTAAAATTTATACTCAATGAACACTAAAGCAGTTACCTATTACTGCATTTCCTCATAGTGGACACACTTTCAAATGAATATGAATCGCCACAGAGCTTCAATACATATCTCTGTAATACTAAGGTAAGCAAAAATTGGAGCAATGCAGTAATCGGGTCCAAGGAGATGATCTGGTGGTGACAAGCGGTTTTTTACTTACCTGGGTGGGTGCTGGTAGATGCCATTCTCAGCCCCTCTGGGGCGTACGGTCTTAAAGCTACTCTTTTGCTTGAAAAATAGTATCTTGGGAGTTTGAGTTTTGTACCAAGAGAAATCTGGGGACTTGCATAAATTACATTTGTTTCATGTCTGTAGAGGTGTGGGGGGAGGGAACAAGAGACTAAGTGCCAGGGAGGGGAAATTATTTAAAATTTCAGGAATGCCGGATCTTGAGTCATTTTCTCTGTAAGCAGATCATCGGTGCATGTCATTACCCACCAGTTTTCATTTCCTTTTAACACCACTGGAAGCAGCACTCCCACTGGCCGTTGCTGCATTTTGAGGGGAAATGTGCGAAGAGGAAGGATCTTGATTTTATTCCTCTTGCAGTCACTCCTCTCATAGGCTGTATATAACATGTAGAGAAGAACTGTTTGAATATTTTACTTATTTTTCCAAAAATTAAGTATTGATCATCTTACGATTGAAGCAAGTGTTGAGCATTGCAAAATGGAGCCCAGAGGTAAAGGAGAATGGAGCTGTGTAGGCTTTTGTGTGTGAAGACATAACCAGTAACACATCGCTACTGGCATGGTAAGTTAAACTCAGCCATACGTATATACACCTCAACTTAAATAGTCAGTTGATGGCTCTTGGATCATTTGATGTCATCAGGAAAGGAAGAGACTGCTTCCCTTCCATTATCTGGATTGATTTCTGCCAAAGGGTATCTGTTCTCACCCCCATGTCCTAACTGTTAGCAAACCTGTAGTCTACTTGATTGAGATCATATTCAGATGGAGGCTGCCTTGCTATCAACCACACGCTAAATATCAGTATGTTAATAAATTTACTTTTGCATCAGTCTGAAAAAGGAATAGTCTCTGTCATTTCAAGCTTCAGCAAGTGCTTGAAGTTCAGTGCTAATATTGGAGCGTGAAACTGTTACCAAGTGTGACAGTACTTGTTGTGAGAACTTGTCAATCATTCTTGAGATTTTTTTTATTATTTTTTTTTAAAAAAAGGAAAGGAATGCCTAAGTAGTTTAAATTGCTTTGTAGATGCTACTGAGATGAATTCTCCAAGACTGTTTGCCCTAGGGGAATCAATAGTAGGATTGTAAAAACGTTAAGGACCTGATCTCAATATAACATACTCTATTTTAAAGTGTAGTAAGTCATCTGGTATTGCAGTAATTAATCTGCTGTAAATTAGATAAAATCAATATCAGATTAGTGGCTAATTGGAGGCCTCTGATTAGTGTTCGTATGTCTTTGGGGGCTGTGGCAGAATTCCCATGGCCAATTCCACTGTGCAAACTCTTTCCTTTGTTCTCTCCTACATTTGCTACCATGCTTTTTCTCCTCTCAATGTGGAGAACTGTACAGTACAATTGGAGAGCTCTCTTTGGGAGAAAAGATTTCAGAATTGTCTTGCTAATCTCTGCTAGGAATGATAAACCAGAAGTCGGAGCAGATGCTGAAAATTTGTTTATTAAGCAGTAGATGTTATAAAACTCAAATCTTTCTGCCTAATATTGCTGAAGTTGACTTATATTCTTGCTGTTCTTTGTCAAGTCCCAATTCTGTCTCATTTTCTTACAGCCTTGCTTTATTGTTCTGCGCTCCATGCATTCAGGTTGCAGTACAGCTGGCTGACAGATGAGGGGGAATTGCATTTGTTTTTCTTTGAACAAACTGTATTAATTAAAATACCTCCCACTGGGCTTGCAGTTTGCTTTAAGTAGCACATATCATTAGCTTTTAAAAACCAACAGGATCATAAATTTAATGTTAAATTTAATTTTAGCTTAAATGCTGTATGATTTAAGATGTGCATAGTATAGCCTCGAGGTAGAACAGCAAACCTGGACACACAGCTCTGGGTGTCCCACAAAAAAAACATGTTTTTTCATTGCCTGAAAAGAGTGTATTACCTAGAAGTGGGTGGGGGAATTTCCCTTTTTTTAATCAGCAAAGCAGGTTAATTGTTTGACCAGAGCAATCAAACATGAAAATTAATCCACTCTTGACAGATGCACTCTTTTTTTATATATATATATGTGCATATATTACTGGAGAATAGAGTGCCTGGCATGTCTTTTTTCCTGACAGAATATTTTCAATACAGAACTGTAGGCATCATCCATGGACAAATTGTGGCTGAAAAGCTTAAGTCTGTGTCTTGTTTTCTGCTTTTCACTTGAGCTTGGAATATTCTTCTGAATGGTGAAAGCATTTGCTTGCATCTTTCTTGGACATTTTAATGATTGGGAGTTTGTTGGAGTTACACTTAGAGCATGAGAAACTTTGGATCCAGTAGGAAGAAACTAATTGATTTCTCTGTGAAGCAAGAAGGGGTGAAAGGAGAACTCCAAGTTAACTGGTTTGCCACAAGTTATCGAGAACCAATAGTAAGAGACATGTAGCGTGTCTTTTAGGAGAAAGTCAGAGCCTTGGACTATTTCTTAGAATTCAGTCTGGGTTAGGGTTTATTGAAGTGACCTCTTGAACTGCTAAAAATGCACAGCATACAATGGGTGAATGAATAGGAGCCTTCCTCTGTTGGCAAAGAAGGAATTTGCATATAGTATTTGAAATGGTCATCACATGCCAGAAGCCATAGCACTGAATGTATTGCCATGGCAAATGCTTAGGCTTTGTGGCATGCATTCACCCAGTGTAAGTAAATAGAACAGATTAAGTTGGTTTGTTAAGATTCAGCTTAAGGGAAATTTCCCTTCTTGGCCTTGGGTGATGTAATGCGGTATATTTTTTTTCATTCAGCCCATTATTAAAAATGCAGTGCAGTATAAAGGATAGTTAAATAAGGATGTCCAGTTCATTAACTGAAACTCTTTATATCCAGTTAACAGTGAAACAGCAAGCAACTAGTAAGCAAATGAATAATTACATTTAGTTCCAGCAAAGAAACTATGCCAAAGACAGGAAAGAAAGATTCCTGCTAATCCGTCTGCCATAGTTTAGAACGATGCTGATGGTAATGATGGATACAACAGAAATGAGAAGGATGCATGTTTGAAAGATCTCTGCCATTGAGGTGGGAGAAGTGGTCAAAAAAGTAGACCTAGATTAATGCAGTTGAAGTGTTCTGTCTGCTTCCATGTGGGGCAGGGCAAAGCAGTTTGGCTTTAATTTGACTGTTATATCTGATTGGGATCCTCTTAGCAGGAGATCATTTATGAAAGACTTCCAAGGTAGAGGACTCATATGCACAAACAGGATTAAATTCCACCAGAATTGTAATATTTGCATCCACTTAGCTCAGAAAGACCCAGGATAAATTGCTTTTCCCTTTCATCTGCTACTGTCCAAGGTTATGGAGCACACTGCTGCCCTCATTCTAAAGTGATTAAGAATACCTTAAGAGAGAGCCATTATCTGTACTGTACAGCTTCAGGCTATTTGGGTGAAAACACAACTCTTCCTCCTTCTTTGTTTTGTTTGGGTTTTGGTATTTGGTTGGTTGGGTTGTTTTTTTTGTGTGTTGTGTCTTTTTAGGGGGGTGGGATATGTTTTTCTTTTGTTTGTTTTTGACTGTTTGAGTCCTTGGGCTGGTAAGGGGTAGAAAGAGGAACGATGCTGCAAAAATGGCAGCTCTGTATTTCATTCTCCTTAAGTATAGCTTATGTTTTCAGATGTTGCACTGTATAGAAAAATGTGAGCAGTACTTGGACAGGAGCCCCGAACTGCCATCTCCTGTTTCCCAGGTGAAATCCCTAACTGCAAGACTGTAACCTGCTGCCTGGGTAGGATCAGTAACTTTGGGGAGATAAAAGAATGTGGATTTGAACTTCCTCGACCAAGTGAGTTCACAGAACCCCAGTTTGCTTTACAATCAGATGCTACTGAAGGAGAACAGAAGAATGCTGCTTTTGTGTTAAATGCTGCGTTTCTGTTGTGGAATTAGCGTGCAGTGAAGAACGTGTGTAATATTTGTGCTGTACAATGAGTGTCAAGTTTGCAGAGTCTGTGTAAGATGCAGTAGTGAAAAGAGGGTGTGCAGCACAGAAATTGCCATTGTTTTGTCCATCTCTGCAGATTCTGTTACTTCAATAATGGCTTAATTATTTTACTGGTTATGGTCTCTTGCTACTCATCCTTAAAATGTCATGGGTTTATTCCCAAGGGCAGAAAACCTTTCCTTTGCTGAAATTTGGCAAGTCCCTTTCAAAAGGATGCAGTTTTTCTGAGTCTTCAAACCTGATTTATTGGTTAATCCCCACAGAGGATGTAGCAAGTGTCATATGTTATATATTCTATGAGTTTTTTGTCTAGACAGAGTATTACAGTAGGGTTATAAAGATACTCAGGAACATCTGCAATTTTTAAATGCAAGAAGACTGTATTACTAAGTACCTTCTCAGCTGCCAGTTGCTTTTCACTGAATACGGATGGTTTTTGAATAAATCTAAGTGCCTGCAGTTGCTTCTTACTAAAACAGCTTTGGCCCGTGTTCAGCTACTCAGGTATCATTAAGCAAGTAATTGCTTTCATTTCTTGGGTGTTGCCCAGAACCAGAATCACTGTCTCCACTTGACGTGTAGCCTTTTGATATTCTTGGTCCACAATCAGTGCAGAAAAAGAATGAAGATCTACAGAGATTTTCCTGCACAGTGAGGTGGGTTTCAGATTGCTGACAGCTAGCCTACAAGCCCTTTGGGGACATACCTCAGGAGAAGTTCTTTCCATCATTGTATTGGGTGTGCCCTTGATGTGAATAGGAAGTTCTTCAGAGACTTCACTCAAGGTGACGATCCTTGGGATGGGAAACACTTCGTGACAACACTGTGTGGCCTAAAAGACGCTTCTGTCATTCAGTCAGTTTCACTCTCACTTCTGGCTCCAAGTTGTTTCCAAGATCTCCTCTTTTCTTTGCCCTTTCCTGTACTGCCCATTGTTCCCCTGTGAGAGCTCTGACCGCATCACTTGAGTGACCTGACCCCTGGCTCCTATACTATGGTGGCTGAGTGAAAGGGTTGGTGAGAATAATGAGTCGGAGGAGAAAAATATCCATCAAACCTGAAGATGTTTAGGGAGTTCTGACATCAGGTCTGCTGTCAATGAGCTGACAAAGTTAAGGCTGAATAGGCCATTTCCCTCTAATGGTCCAGTTCATTTATTTCCATCAAGCGTTCAACTGCCACAGACCTCAGGTATGTTTGGATTAAACTTGTTAAACCAGTACTTCTTTGTAAGCATTGTATTACAGGGAATGCTATTTAAACTGTGCCATAAGGGACAAATTTCTGTGTCCAGTGTCTTGCTAGACTGAGGATTTTCCATTAGACTGAGGTCATCCTGCTAACCTTCACTGGTTTCAAAGGGAAACAAGCTCATTTAAAACTGCAGCAGTAATTAAATCTGCAGGCCGACTTGACCGATTTGATATTAAAGCAGAAGTATTTTATGGTGGAGTAGTTGAGATGGCAGTCAACATTTGCAAGACCAACAAAATCTGATAGTTTTTTTTTTTCTTTTTAGGGTTTAAAAATGTTTTCTACTATAGAATGTAGGTGTGCATGGAGAGATCCTTAGGAAATGTGCACTAGCCTGGAATGTTCCTAGCAGGCATTTTCCAAGCTTCAAATAAGAGCACAGAAGACCTCAGTCAGATGAAAGATGCAGAGAAAGACATAAAAACTTAAAGAGTTTTATGGAATACTTAAGAACTTGAAGAATTTCACATTATTTTTTTTTTTTTTTTATATATATATATCTGTGTAATACTGTTGCTAGCC
>JANHFX010023717.1:0-40815 GCA_027560015.1 Chloroceryle amazona
AGCAGAGGGAGGAACGACGGGGAGCGGCAGGGCGGCGGGTTTGTCCCCTCGCCTCTTCCCCGAGGAAGTCCAGCACACCGGGAAACACTTCTCGGAAGTTCCCGGCAATTTTTTTTTTTTTTTTTACAATAAAAGGAAACGTTCTCAAGAGTTGTCTGCCTCGTTCTGACTGTACGTACTGCTGCGGTTTGACCGCCCCTCGACAATCCCAAACCCTCCGTTTTTCCTCCCACCCACCACAAGGATTTAATTCTGCACCCCCTGCCTCTGCCAACCAAGGGGGGCACCGCGGAACCCCGACTTCTCCCGGGGCTCTTCAGCCTCCGCCGCGGCTCCGTGCCGCTCCAGGCTATGCCGTGAAAGAACCATTCTGGGGTGGAAAATAGGGATTTGCGAGGCCAGGGAAAATCTGGAAGGGGAAGGGGGGACGCCCCCGGCTATCCCCAGCCGAGAGCTGACAGCTTCCCAGGTGGGGAACGAGGGGGAATCCCTCCTCATTAGCCTCCCGGTGTCCGGCAGCAATGCACAGGGACCTCGGGGGCTCTCCCTGCCTCCAGGAAGGATGGCAGAATGAGGATGGTCTGAGGCCGGTGGGATGAGGGAGCACCCCCCCAACCCTGATAAAGCAAAGGGGATGGTGTCAGGCTAAGCTCTAGCTTGAAAAAAAATGTATCTAAAGAGGTAGAGCAGCTTCGGGGCTGCCATTTGTCCCCAAAAATCCCAGTAGCTCCGGCTATTGGGCAGCACTGGGTTGCAGCCCAGGCAGGGAGATGCAAAGAGCTGGAGGAGGGCTAATGCTCCACAGAAAGGCCCCGCATCCCCATGACTGAACACAGGACCCAAAACCCCCCAGTGAAGTGCACTGCTCCAAGCATTGCTCCGAGGGTCTGGGTGGGCAGCACCTGGGTCTCCCAGGGCCCATGGACAAGCCCTTCCTAAAGCAACACCCTGGAATGTTTATCCACCCCCCCTTTTCATACCCCCAAACACAGGGACCAAGGGACAAAAGCCCCCCAGCAGCAGCCTGGGTTGATCCTCCAGCCTCATACTCAACTGGTGCATTTGCATGAAAATCCACATTTGATGTTGGTTTTGCTCAGCTTGGAAAAGCAAAATTACTTTTAAGACCCAAATACTTTCCTGGTGGAGGGAGAGGGCTGCTGGTAAGGGCTGACAGCATTTCCCAGCTCCGAGCAGGATAGCAACTCTTTGCATAACAATGAAGGATTCTGCTCCACCCTCAATCACTTGAAAATAATGAATCCAGTTTCATGATTTTTTTTCCTCTCAAGGTCTGTGGTTTTTTTTTGTTTTGTTTTGTTTTTTTCCCCTCACTGCTGGTGATTAACATCTAGCCCCTCAAAGGAAGGAAAACCTGATCCCAGGAGCACCCTGCTTCGTAACCTCACACAGGGGCTGCGGCAAAGCTCCAGAGTTTAATATATAAAATAAACAATATACGATAAAATTCCCCATTTAACAGAAAATTCCACGTGCAGCACCATGAAAAGATGTTCTATCAGCATTAAGAGCAGATATGTTCTATTAGCGTTAACACTGCTCATTTAACCAGATGCTCTTGTCATTTTTTTTGTGATTAAAGGAAGGTTTTAAACACTAGTGTAGAGGCTGCAGAGAATTATTTTCCAATAAATTAATTTAAATACGATACAGATAAAAGATATAAATGCCTTCTGAAGGGGGGTGGGGAGGGGAAAAAATAAAAGTGACGCAAGGCTGCTCAGACTTTCAAAAGCAGCTTTATAAAGCAAATAAAAATATTCAGTGATTTTGTACATGCAGACAAAAATCCCTAAGAAAGAGGGCTAAAAATGAATGGAAACTCCCTACTCGGCAGCTATTTTAAATTACGTATCAAAACAGACAAATACACCTTCCCAACTTGTTTATATTACAATATCAAAGTCAGAAACAGGCACAAGTTGTAAAAGTTGAAATGTTTTTACTTCAGAGTCCAAAACAAAAAAATCATCTGTCTGTAAGAAATCCAAGGAAACATCTGACCAGGAGGAGGGACAGACACATCTTTCCCCGCCGTGCTCCACAGGATACCCGCTGTGCCTTCCCCAAGAGTTCATAAAATCCCATTTCTGGGCATTCTTGAAAACTCTGCATCCGTTTTCAGGCTCTTGTGGGCAAAGCAAAGGCCGTTTGGAGTCTGGAATGACAGGCGCGGCAAAGCACAGTTCGTACACATAATAAAGACAAAAACGGCGGCATGCTCTTCAACCGCCTCCCCGGCAAATTAGCCAGTCTCATTTACTTGGATTTTGCAATACGCTATTTTCCAAGCGACACGGAAAAAAATAATTGGTTTGGTAAGAAATTTGCACGTTTAAAACAGGTAGAATAGTTTAAAAACTACAGGGATGTTGTTTAAGGATTTAATTTCCCCAACCCCCAACTAATAAAAGAACAAAGCCCCCAAATATTTTCTGCAAAAAAAAAAAAAAGGTGGTCAGGAGCTAATTCCAGCCGTATCTTCCTGAGGGAGGTGGAAGCGGGTAGGGCCTCCCGGGGCCGTACGCCTACAAACAAACAAATAAAAGCAAGCATTTATTTTTTGGATTAACACCACAGTAAACAAGTTGGGCAAGCTCCAGGCGCCACACGAAAACGAGACAATGTGCCCTCCAACCCTGAGAGGTACTGCAGGCTGAGCCCGGCGTCCGCAGACACTCTCCTCAAACCCAGCCCGCTGTCGCCGAGCGGCTCCAAGCACCGGTCTCGGCTCCCGAATCAAGACATAAATCCATCCAAAGACAGCGTGAAGGGGACAAGTTGTGTCCAAGCAGTGACACCTCTGTCTGCTCTTTGCTTTCGGCCACGCGGGAAGCAATGAGGCGCACAATATTAAAGCCACACACATATATATAGACACACACACCTGAAGGGCAGATTTGGAACAAAACCTGTCAATTCCTACAGAATCGTGAGCTCTGCAGCCAGCACATTTACATTTTACACAAAGTAATGACAGAAACATTTTTGGGTTTGCTTATTTTTTCATTTGTTTGTTTTGTTGTGGGTTTTTTGCTTGTTTGTGGTTGTGTGTGTGTGTTGGGTTCTTTTGTCTGTTTGTTTTTTGTGAGCTAAAGTATCAGTAGAACTGTACGCCAGTAGCAAGATAAGTCAAGTTTATTTTTTTTAGAGAAAAAAAATAATTTCCCTCAACTCACAGCTTTCTGGTTTGGTTATAGGTTAAAGCGAGGCAGATATTTTTATAGGTAAGTATTTAAAAAAAAATTTTGTTTTGTTATAGAAGCAATGCTTTTTTTCATCACTCATTCATTTTAAATAACAGGTGAATGCTGCCTAAATCCCACCTTCAAGAATCACTCCAGATTATATGTTTTTGTATTTAAATTTAGATAAGGCATTCTGCACATCCACTAGACACTGAAAAATTTGTCAGCAAATGTCATAAAAAGCCCCCCTGAAACATTTAAAAATTATTTCCAAACCTGACATGCTGCAGAGACTGCAAAGTTAAACGTGATGCACTAAGGAGAGCTCTGGGGCTTTGTTTGCCGCTCGCTCGGAGGTTTTTCGGTGGGCAGGGGACAAGGGGCTTCCTTTTAGTTCTTTAAAGAAGAAATCCATCTTTGCTCTGTCCTAGGGGGGCTGAAAGTGAAGGGACCAGAAGTAAACCTGTGCTGGGGAGGGGTGGGGATTCACCTCAGCCTGCTTACATCAGGCAACCCAAACCAGCAGAAATTGGTTTGTTACGCTCTAGGGTTTTTTTGTGTGCTTTTTTTTTTTGGTTGGTAGGGTTTGGGTTTGATTGCAATCAATCAATTAAAAAAAAAAAGTCAACTATATCCCTTGAAAAAAAATCCTTCCAGCTACACAAGCCGCAGCAATCCCTGTAGAGAACTACAGCTGAGAGAGGTCTTGTAAAAGCTGCACAAGACATTTATCTGGATGTTCAGCTACAGACTAAAATAAAAATGTCAGAACACCAGCAAGTTTGAGCTTTAGTTTTCTGGAAGAGCTGGGAGACACCACCAAACACCCCCAGCCACAGAACAGCCCATATCCATGGCAGTCGCATTAATTTTGTAAGCGCTTTGTAGCAGCGCGTTTATTAACCTCTTCAGACCATGTTCTGTATGCTGTAAAAAAAAGAATTCAGAGGTGAAAGGGACCAAAGATAATTATTTATGCTGCTATGTGTCACCACTTCCACTTGAATCCCTTTTCAAGGCTTTAAAGCTTTGAAATTTACAGGCAGCAACGTGAGATTCAATTATTGGTTTTGCACCCAAATCCCTTTATGGGAGCTTCTAATTTTACTCCAGTGATGTCGGCCCCGAGGAAATAATGACACAGGAAAGTTCATTTAAAAATAAACAAAAGAAACTTAACTGAAAAGGAAATTTTTGAAGGAAGCAAATTTACATGAGCTGGAAGATTTGCCCTTAATCACCATCATGTATATGAATAAAAATAAAACTGTCATCACCACATGGTTTTAACTTCATTTCATGATCCAGGAGACATGTCCCCTGCTAGTGACAGGTGAATTATGTTTTCCACAAGAACCACACTATTTCCAAACACCAACCTGGCTCCTATTTAACCATCCAGGTGGCAAAAAGCTGCACGAGCAGAGGTGTCCTGTCCGTGGTAGGCTGCAGATACCCATGATGCTCCAGGACCCCCTCCAGTTATGAGACATCTTTCCAAAAGTGAGCTAATGGGGGGGGTGCCCTCCCAGTGCCCGCACTGCAACCTTCCCAGTCACCTTCGGGATCCCTCAGTTGTAGCTGTTTCACGTGAATATTTAAGGTCAGGCATGAAGCAGTTTAAGCCCCTACTCCTTTTGCAAACACCCCCATGTACTCTGCCCAGGAGGAAGGGCAGAGCAGAGCAGGGCCCAGATGACAGACTTCTTTCAAGTATCTGTTTTCCAGACCTAATTAAATACCACCCAGCATCAAAATCCTCCCCCAATTTTCTCCTGCATGATTACATCAGCCCCTGATACAGATGAGGGCCATGATGCCTTTATTCCTTTGTCTCCAGCATTTTAGGTAAACCTGCATAACACAAAATGAAAGGTTTTGGAAACCTGATCCTATCAATACCCCTCATCCCAACTGGAAATATACTTAACCACTGGGGACTAGCTGGGCAGCACTGTCAGGGTTCAAGCCCTGCTGATTCCCCATTTAGCTTAACATGATCCTAACCCTAGTTTGACTTACAGCCCAAACCAGTCCTGGAAGGATTCATACTGGGAGTGACTCCCCACTATACTCAGAGCAAAATGCACAGTGGCATATTTGCCTCTATTTTCCCCCCCGTGCCAACAGCACTACCTGAGCTTCCCACCTTCAATACAAAAAACAGAACAGACAAAGAATCAGAGAAGTGGTAAAACTGTTCTAAGACGACTTTCACATTTGCTGCACGATGTGACAATTTAAATACGCTGCACTTGCAGTCCCTGCTGTATAAGCAACGGGGCGTTATCCAATACACACAGAGAATTAATGCCCACGTGAAAACGACTACAAGCTCCCAATTGCATGGAGAAACCACCCCAGAAACCAAACCCCAAACAGGACCGTGCAGGTGCTGCACTGCCTAACACAAATTTGTCTGTGTACTGGGGAGAAGGAAAACTGAGAATGTACACTAAAAAGTGGCCTGTCTTGAGCACAGTTATGAGGTAGACAAGCCAGGTCCCAAAAGAAGGCAAGTTTTAGACAGTTTCTGCCTCAGTTTCCCTGGAAAGGGCTGGGAAATAGTGCTGCTACCAAACAACTGAGTGCTCATCCCCCTCTTTCCTTGTTACGGGTCAGTAACTTTCCAACAGCCAAGCAATAGTTCTGACCTTCCAAATCAGCAACAGTACTTAAAATTTCAATGGAGATATCCAAAATTTATTTTAAACTAGCCTAGAGTATTGTAAATGCTCACACTTGTAGTACAAGTACGTATTCAGACTGTGTTTTTACCGGGAACACATACAAAAATACCACATAAGCAAAATCACCTGCTGCTTTCAAGAAGTGTTTACACTCTGTGGCATTTTCATAAACTGATGATGACACCACCTCTAATTCTGGATGAGGTTCTCCTATCACAGTCAGTTGCTCTCATTTAACCACACAAAGCTATTTTCATATGGGCTTTCACAAATGTATTTGTGTGTCTGGCTACTAGAATCTAACATTTGCATTTAAGTAGTTTTTCAGCTAAGAGGAAGACAACAAACATTTTGCGGGGGAGGGGTGGTGGGAATTGCTGAAGTCGTATGAATCTACATGTTAAAGGTACTGGGGAGAAACCCTTCTACCCCACTTCTACCCCAAAAATGTGTAGCTGATAGGTTTTCTTATATAAGATGACAGCTCTGGTTGAAATACTTGCCTTCAGGTGGTTTTCTCTATTTGTGTGTGACTTGGCTGCATGCTTGATTTGGTTTTAATGTAAAGCAGTGGTGGCATGGTCATGGCACAGGGGTACACTGGGCAAAGCTGGGAAGCTTACCTGTCACTGCTTACACCAGTGACAGCTCTGGGGCTGAAAACGAGCTCAGGAATGTCTACCTATGTGGCATTCGCTCTCCACAGCCATGCAGGAAGGAAGCCTGACTCGGGGAGAGAAGAAAACATGCAAAAGGGGGCAATGTCTCCATACCTGTCTTCCCCTGTCCATCCGATCGTCGGGTCTCTGCGGGTAATTCATAGGTCCGCCCAGCCCCTGGTACTGGTTTGGCTGGTACTGGTTTTGGGATTGCAGCATGCGGTTCCAGGCAAGAAGAGGAGCAGCTCCAGCAGTTCTGTGTAGAAACACACTGCAGCATAAACTTAGCTTCACACCACAAAACTCAGATTTCTATAGTCTTGTGTGATAAACGTCGGTCCGTCCCCAAGTTAAGCACCATTCCATTCAGCTGCGCCTGCAGTGGTACTGCAGCCACCCAAGTCATTAGAGATACAGCAGGGAGGGGGGAATATCTGCCAAGACTCTCCCACCAAAAGGCCACATCTGCTTAGCGCTTCCCCTGTTGCAGCTCGAGAGCTAAAGAACCAGATAATGCCACAGGCAGCAAATTCCATTTTACAAATCAAGAGACTTTTCAAATTCCTCAGAAGGATTCTGTCAGTCTTTTATCTTTAGAGGCAAATGTGCCTATTCGTCTGTGCCAATCTCGAACGCAGAGATCGGCGAGTTCGCTACACGTAACGCACCATCCGAAGAGCAAACATGTGTGGTACAGGAGAATGAGGCTTTCTTTTCTAAATGTCCAGACTCTTTCTGGGAGTCCATTCTTTCCAGTTAATTGCAGGTTGCAAATGAATTCTTACGGCGAGTATTCTGAATCTAGGGTAGGGGCCTTGGCTGCTTTTTCCCATCCATTATTCTGCTCAATATGTCAGAAGGTCTGATCGGGAAGAAACCTTTTCAAGTTCTATTGATGCCGTTTTCAATTGACCACGGTGACCTAGCAACATAAGCACTAATTGGCATGGACCGACTGACATTTGGTGTACAGTTTATATGGGAACACAAATTCAACATCCATTATAATCCAGTTTACCATCCTAGATGACTAGCAGCAAGAAATGTTTTAATTGCCTTCGAGTGCCTATTCTAACATTACAATTATAAAGCAACAGGTATAACTCATCAAATCATTGTCTGATTAAAAATATTTGTAAAAATGGTATCACCATGATATATAGTCTTTAAACCAGCACAGGGGTAAGGGCACAATTCCTTAGAGAGTTCATAGCAGTTGTGCTTTCTGGTACAACGTATTGACGGACAGGAAAAACACTGTTAGTCGAGATACTGAATCTTTCCCGACCCCTGTTTAAGGGAGTCAGTTGGACATTGTGTGGCCTGTTGGCAGAAACAGGCAATAAGCACGAGTGCTACAGTTCACATCTACCTGCCCCACTGCTCCTTCAAACAGCCTCTGCCTAGATTTGCTGGACTGAATCAGTGCGACCTCAGCCCTGGAGGAATAACTGTGCCCAGAGGCTGAGAGGTTCTTTGCCACACAGCGCAGGCAGGACCCACAGCCAGCTGTACATGTTGGGCAACTCTAGCTTTGAGCAACTGAGGAAATAATGCTGGGAGTGGGAAGGCTTTTAAACATACATTTCACCTGCTACAACAGAGGCCAAGTTGGATTCAACATGGGTAAAGAGAAGATTAAAATTAATGAAAACTGGTATTTTGGATTTGGATGCAAACTGCATTTGTTTTCACACTAAAGCCTACAAGACTTCACTGCAGCTGCTCTACCTGGTCAGAGTAAGACTTGCCTTTCTAAAGTTCAGGCAGAAGAAACTCCAACCACCTCCAGAAATTAAATAACTGAATTTCCATGTATGAAACAAGGAGTCTACACTGGATATATAAGCAATTGGTAAATATGATGTGCAATAAATATACTAAAAAGAGAACATGCACAAAAGCTCAACAGTAATCCTGAACTGTGAGGACTCATTTTTTGTATGTCTGGAAATGCATTATCTTTCATTAGGAGAAGCAATGCTGCATGTGAAGTGTTCTGATCTTAAAGTCGTCTAAAAGATCTTTAAACTATAATGTTCTGATGTTAAAGACAGAAAAGCAGTGCACACATTTTTGCAGCCTCAGTTCACAGAACTATGTACTATTTTAAAAAGCAAAATTTTAGAACTTTCATCTGGTACGCAAAACCCAGGAAATTACAGTCCTCACAGCACTTTGGCTTCACTTCCATCTGGTGGATGTTTTACCTGGGGATTCGAGTTATTGGAGGGTGGAGATCCGTACGCAGCAAAGCTGTGCCTCACGGGTAACAAAAATAATTGGGCTACTTAGAACCTCACATGAGTTCACACTGTGAGAGTTACTCAAATGCAGTATCCAGAATTAAACTGTCAGCTTATGATTACACTAAATATATTCGTATGGGGCAGCTAAAATATAGCTTCAGGAAACTTTATACAATAAAATACTTCTGTAGTCCAACCTCAGCCCCTCTGGAACTCTCTTCTATGAGCAGGTTAAGAAAAAGGATTTGTTTAACTCCATTACATTTCCATCAACCAGGAAAACAGGCAGCAAAAAACCTCGCAGAGGGGGTTTAGTTCAAGAGGTTCAGCCATTTTTCCCTGCACCAAGCATATCTGTCTTTATGTTTCCATTTAAACTTGTGCTTAAGTCTCTGTGCTGCAACTACCTCAACATCAGCTGAAAGCAGCCATTTCATTTGTTTCCCAAAGCAAATGCCTACCAAGAACACAGAAAAACAATTATCTACTACTCAGCATGGGAACTGTCAAGTCGGTGATTTTCACAAGCCATCAGAGGTATAACAGAGCATTACAAATACACTGATGACACTCAAAAGCTACACCAGCATCCTCCAAGGTTCTCTAAAGTTTATTTTCTAGATGAAAATGATATATTGTCAACTGAAAGTCATCCCGAAGGACACCATTTTTCTCACGTTTGGGACCTGAACACCGAGGTCAACAGTGCAACACCAGCAGCACACTGGACAGTTTAGATTCAATCACCAGTATCGTTTGTCTGCAAAAATGCTCTTAAGTACCTGGGCAGTTCATGGTCACGTCTGAAAATATCAGCCTGAACCAAGCAGAGTAACTTGTGGTAGGATTCTGACCAGAGATACCACTGATGATTACAGTTGTAATAAAAATGTGCACTTCAAGTGAAGATCAGAGTTTCTGGCTTAAAGAAATTATTTACATGTGAGTTTATAAACTCCTCCCCTTTGCAAAGCTAAACAGCCTAGTAAAATGATAAAAGCATAGCACTATCAAAGTGATGACAAGTTACAGACCCATAGCAGCATTTCACAAAGTGGTACTATACAAATTGGATTTAATTGAGATGTGGGAACAGCAATTCCACCGGACAAAACAGTACTGAAGTTTGTAACGCAAGATTTGTTTATGATGCATTATTCCACCCAGATGTGGCACAGGACAACTGAGTAGGACCTGTTTCAATAGGGATCAAAATGGTTGCCATGGAAAAGCATGATTTTGAGAGCTCAAATTCTCCCAAAGCTCATATTTTCAATAGTGACCATGTGCAAATAAAACCAGGATAAAAAAGTTGTGTCTCAGAGCAGAAACTTCAAAGATGTCTCATTCCTCCATAAATATAACTAAATATCATTATTCATAGCTTTGGCAGGTATGCTGGAGTTCGTAAAGCCCGTCTGACTTAAGGACATGCAACCTATCGACGAAGGGCTGCATGTAAAACATCCCTTATTATCAAACCATGTCACATTCCTTCTATTCGATGGCACTTCTTGGACTGCAGATTCCATAATCCTTCCCTGAGTCCCTTCTGCATTTAATTCAGTTCAGTCTTAAGTAGTTAAAGAAACTGTTTTCAGTGGCAACTAATAACTACTGACCTACAGTGACACTGCCCTACAATAGGCTTGTCAGGCCTGAAAAACTCGGACCAAAGAAGCTGATTAGGACTTCAAGAGGTTTGTAGCAAGAATCAATGGCTAGTCTGTACTAATGCTGCGGCTGCGGCACAGAAATGATAAAAGTGGAACACCATTAGTTATGCCTCATTAAGCTCCACAGCCCTCCTAAAAAGAAATTTGTTTAGCCTGTCCAAAATCTAATGCAGTTTTAAGCTCTCTGTGTTCAATTTCATAGTATCTCAAAAGCTTCAATAAGATAAAGGCCAAAGAACCAAGAATGGTACCAAAGCATCGACAGTAAAGTTAATTTTGAAGTCTGAGTTTTAATGGAAAGTGGTTTTGCCTCCTTTTTTTTTTTTAATACAAAGTACTTGAGCCTTTTAAAGGATGAACACAGCATAGTGCTCTCGCAAAACATAAATAAATCATGGACATTAATTAACTTTAAAAAAAAAACCACAAAAAACAAACATCTGAACAGTGATGATTTCAAAACATTTAAACAGCAACATTCAAAACAAAAAGGGAGAAAGAAAAACAGTTGTGAAGCCTGGCAGAACCAAGTAGGTCCTCCTGGCCATTTTCCCAAACTTCAGTCCCACCTGCCTTACCTCTGTGGGGTCTGTTGGAACAACGGCGTAGGACCTCGCCAAGACTCCTGGGGTCTAAGATCTAGAGGGTAAAACAAGATATTAAAATAAAAAAGAGCAAGTATAAAGACCCATGTTCTGCTTACTCATACATGTGGCCCAGAACTTGTTTTGAGAAGCCAAAGATAATAACCCAAACTAGATATCCCACCAAGTACATTTAACCAGGTCGTGGTTCAAAGACTTCATGCAATGTTTATGTTCCTGCTCCATTCACATTTAAGTTATATTTAGAATATACTTAAAGACAGTAAAAATGTATTTAAAAGTTAATCTAAAGTAATCATAAAAATCTATGAACAATCTCTCAGATAATGTAATCAGACTAAAGTAAGCTTTTTTTTGGGAAGAACTTGGCCAGAGACCCACCACTGCAGTTAGAAGAAGCTGCAGTGAAGAGGACCACCCAGTTCAATTGTTTCTTCTACCCAAATTAACTCTTTACAAAGACATAGCAGTAACAACATTGCTTTAACAGGACATGCAATTAAAAGGTTGTTGTCCTTCTAAATAAACTGGTTGGTAAACAGGATAAAAGGGCCAGCTAATCAATAGCTCCCCGGTCAGACCACAACACTCAAATTGTGCACCCATCAAAAGCTTTAGTTTTAGTGACACCTTTGATTATTCTCAATGGTGTTTAAGTGTGACTTAATTCCAACAGCTGGTTCCAGAAGTTGTCTAATGGGTATGCTGGGATAGGACAGCACTGCCCTGTTAAACAGCCAACATTCAAGTGCACGGAAGCTTTGTAGGAATTTGAAAGAAAAGGGGTTGGGGGAGCATGGAAAGAGAGAATCTGCACCTCTATCCTAACCCTGGATTGTCATCAGGCTGGAATGGTCTGGCCAGCATAAGAACCTTCACATGCAGGGGAGGGTGGGGGCCACCCCTGTTGAAGGGAACACTCTTTCGTCAGGGTAAGTCAATTTTGATCCCCAGCAGCTCCATCCTTCCCACCCAAGCAGAGCTGATCTAGCCCAGCACCGGTCTCAGCTGCAGAGGGGGACAGGCTGTATTTTACTTATTTATTAAACATTATGTTTAACAAAACATTTATTAAAACCACATCCATTAACCAACATATACACCTCTCTCTCTGTATATATATATACACACACAAACACACGCAGACAAATATACTATTCCCAGCAGATGCCCATAATCTGGTATAATTATTTCACACACATCAAACCAGTGTAAAGCATCACAAGGACCAAAGGTGGACACATGACACCTCCATAGCCATCAGCCTGACAATTATGAGGATTTTGATATGCATACTCAGGCAGTACTAACATGACTTTAGTGGTGTCATGTTTGCTTTTGACCACAAGAAAAGCCAGGTCCATAATGCTGTCTTCAGCAGCCTTGGACGAAAAGAGCAATTAAGACACAAAGTTAAACTGCAGCTTAATAAATAAGTAAATTACAAAGATGGAATTGCTAAAGAAAAATAAAAGTAGTAATTGTTAAAGTCCAAAAGTGTCAATTATACCTTATATTATATATAAATTTTCATCTTTGTTGGTTATTTTTGTTGTGTTTTCTCCTTCTTGACAATTACATATATTATATATATACACTGTCAGAAATATCCTCAGACTTTACTTCTAATAATTTCAAAGTATCACAGACACCATCACCACATAAACAGGTGCAGCCCAAAAGAACCATATCTCTGCTAAACATGTTTTCAGCTGCACAAAGCCCTTCCACCTGTGCCTACCAGCACCTGCAGCTGCCAGGACAAGGGCTAGCTTTTAGCTCTGTCCCCACAACCACATCTGCATGTCTCCTAAGGCTGTCTCAGCTCTCCTTTTGCTCGCTGGGAGGTGGAAATCTCCATAAACAAACAAACAAACAAACAAACAATATTCCATGGTGAATAATGGCACTGCCTCCCCACTCCCTTTTCTGTGCAGGCTGATCGAGCCAAGACACCCGGGTATCGGGACAATTACAGGGCTAACACAACCTCTCCCTTTTTTGAGCTGCACATTTTAATTGAAGTTTATTACCATGTTTTCCATTCTGTTGCCAGGGTCAAACACTGAGAAACCCAGTGAGATGATGCTGGTCTTGTCCTGGGACAGCGTTTCCCACTACACCAGACCTCTGCTTACAGGCTAGTTAAAAATGTATGTCCCATTTAATCACTTTCTATCTGGAAAAGAAAGGGCCCAGCTCTTCTGCTGTAGCCACATCTTTGTGCAGCTCGAGGGAACAGTTTATGAAAGAGTTTAATGAAATCATCACAGAAGCATTTAAAGCCCCCTTATTACTATTCATTTGTACAGCTCTGACAGAGAAGGGAATCTTTGAAGGGAAAAAGCTCGGAGCAGCAAATTGCACTTCAAAAAGGCACAAAGTCGGAGAAGAAACGACAATTAATATTTTCTTTAGTCTTCAAAACTCAGGCATTTCCTACAGCTATAAGGCCAAATAAACTGCCTTCTCTAGCAGCTCCTCGAGTAACAATTTATCTAATCAGCGTGGCAATCAAAGACGAGATTTTGTGTTTACTGATTGCACTAATCAAAATCACTTTTCAAATGCAGCTAATTGACAAGTTTACTGACTGAAATGAAAGTCGTAAATCAGATACCCTGTGCTGCAGAAACCGAATATGCCATTCAGAGTCCTGCCACACTGCACTTGACTCCCCAAGTTATCAGCACAGACAATTATTCATCAGCTGAAAATTGGCACATCCAAGTCAAATCAGATACCAACAGTAAGGAACATCCCCAGCAGGCTCTTGAGGGAGAGGTGGCACTTTGGCTGACCGCATTGCCCTTCTAGAGTCTAATTTCACTTCAGTATACGTACAGAAACATAACACAGAAAATGAAAAGTTGCTCTGCAGAATGTGGGAATTTTAACCACATAGGCTCTAGCTTTTCAGGATCGCGTGGGTGATTCCAATCCAGTTATGCCCCAACATGCTGCTGTTCTCTCACTATTAAGCATCAACTCTGACATGAGACAACCTGCTCCATTAGCAAAACTTATCACATTCCTTCCCATTAGCAGAGATGGAGAAAACAAAACAAAATTAACCAGCAAAGACAACAATTTGCAATACATTGCACTGCAGTCTCCCGCAAAAAGAGAGTGTGTCAGGAACCAGCTTTGTGGCTGCCAGATGAAGAGCCCCGGAGAGCAACAGCAGGCACACAACCCCTGCTTTGTGGAAAAACTATTAAAAATGCAATTTAAAAAAAAAAAAAAAAAGCCTTGTTTTTGGATTTGCCAGGCACACCTGCAAAACAGCAACTGGGGATGCCAAAAGCAATTTGAGGCCGACGAAGGGGCAGGAGATGAGGGGAAGAAGGGACGCATGGAGGTAGGGCACCAGACAGTTTTTCTGAGGCTGACAGATGGGATTTCATTTTGATCGAGGGATTCAAGCCTCCTCAATTTGAAAGAACGATGGCACCGGGGCATATTTGCACGTGAAGTGCTTCCTATACAACACAAGGTGCTTGGATGCCATAAGGACGAGGGCTTTCTAAGTACCTAATTGGCAAGATCAGCTCCATGTACGTAAGGCTGAGAAAACTGTGTTGAAATAATCATTTCCCACAAAGCATCAAGACTCAAGCTTTGGGAGACATCAACAGCAGTGTAGGGACTGATGGACTCACAGATATTTTGTCTCTCCCCAAAATCACATATACTTTCTTTTTGGAGATTGATACAAAAATGGGATGCCTGTCTGGTAGGTCTGCCTTCCCATTCCCTATACTCTTCTTTTTAGATTGCACTTCTTGCTTAAAAAACCTCCCACTTTTCCTTTAACCAAAAGGTAAGAGCTCCATGCTCTCCACTTGAACCAACCTGATTCCCCACACAAGAAAGCTTCCGCACCCACTACTCAACTACATGTCAACTACTTTGGACTGGACATTAAGTTTATTTCAGTGCAGTGATTGATATTATTCACTCTGACTTACATTTCTGCTGCACATAAAGTATAAAAAGTCCAACAGCTTCACTAGGCAGTTATCTGGTCTCATATATGTGACAAAATGGAGTTCAAACATTATCTGTGTCAGCTGTTTGAATTTCAAACACTTGCACAGTTCATTACCACAAGAATTCAGCTGAACAGCGAGAACTTACTTTGAAGCACCTTTTTTGGCAGTTAAGCAAAGTCTCCTCCTGTATCCATCCTACTGCTACAGAAATGCAGTCCCTGATCAGAGGCAAAGAGACAGCCCTCCTAGCCCTTTTTGGGAGCCCTCTGCACAAGCAATTCCTTCCCAGGATGAAGAACATCACTTTAGGTCACACGGAATTGATTTTGCTATTTCCAGCAACCCACTTGTTCACCAAGTCAATAGCAGTGCCATTGCTGACCTCGCAGCCATCTCCTACCATCTCTTTGCCAGGAGCTGCAACACCTTCCACAGGCAGGAGAAGCCAATGCAGGACTGTGGATTAGCAATTTTGGTTCAGCCTAGCATCCCAGCACCAACCACAGGCCAAAACGAAAACAAAATAGTTTTCAAGCTTGGAAGTGTAGAAAGCAGAACCCACTTACTTGACAACAATTTTGGAATCTGCTGCTGTCCGCTCAGCAGTGGCCTGGCATATGGGCTCCCATACGTCCCGAGAGGCACTGCGTTGGCATACATCCCTGGCATCCCCCTTTCCCTTGGAATCGTGTGGCTGTTATGCGTAAGAAATAGAAAAGAAAAAGATGACTGTGTTTTTATGAACGGTATTGCACAGCACAGCTGCCACCCAGCCCAGAAAAACACCGCAGCTCTCTCCAGTGCCCCAGTGGAGATGTGCATGAGCCCGATGTGAGGACTTGCTGAGTCATGTCAGTATTTGCCAGGCCGTTGCTGAGCTACGCTCACATTAAGACTTGGACGCTTGTGCTGTCTGCCACCCTGGACAGCAGTTTAACAAGACATCATATGATCAGTAACACAGCTGTAATTATTACTATTTTTTTTATGACTGTGACACACAAGAACAGAAGAGGTTTCGCAAGCGTAGCACTAGAACCGTTACGCTTTCCAACACACAAATAGAGAGAAGGGTGTTGCTTTTTCTTCTTCATAAATCATAAGATGAAGAAATTATTTTCCTTTCCCAAAGAGAGACTCGTGTTCAGTTGCTCAGAGTTTACTTTTATTTGCTAGTAAAACCGTCTCCTTTAAAAACATTCTCTTTTGTGTCTCTGATAAACATATGGCTCCACAGGAAGGAAAAGCATTTAATTTTATCTGCGACACATAAGCTCAGCTCATTCTCTCACCCTGTGCACAGAAGTATTTTAACACTGCAGCACCTTGGGAAGTTACTTGGACTTTTGGAGAACTAATAAAAACTGACTGTGTCACGGCCTTGAAAAATGCCAATCAAACTGATCACACGGTGTTAACAACTGTGCTTCAAACAAGGTTTTTTTCAAAAGCACAAAAGACTCTCCTGTCTTCGTAATGATCTTAATTATCTCTTGTGTGCAATATTCTCATTGTACCTTCTGTACTTCAAGTGAGCATCCACCAAACAAGTTGAAAAGACTCAGAGAAATTTAGTTTGACGTATTTAACAGACAAAAGAAAAGTGCAAAAATCCAGAAGAATGCAGAAACCACAGCAATACACAGTTTTTATCAATACTTAAATATCACATGGCAAAGCTCCCAACACAGAATACCAACACCTGATCTCTAACAGTCCATCCTCACTCCCTTTTGTTTTTGTGGGTTTTTTTTGGTGGTTTTGTTGTTGTTGTTTCGTTTGTTTGCTTGTTGTGTTTTTTTATTAAAAACAAAACAAAAAAACCCAACCAAAACAACAAACCACAAAATGAGTGTAGTCATCTCAGTAAGGCAGTCAGTAACAATGCTGCCAGTCTTACCCTAAAGTTCTAAACGCCGACTGGTCCAAATGGACTGGTTTTCTGTCTCGGTTAAAGCCCAGCTGTGGTCTCCACGGCCTGCCATCATTATTGTTTTTTTCCCAGTCGCCTGGCTTCAGAACAGGAGCAGGTTTCCTAATATTAAAAATAGTTTCATAAATACTTAACCAGAGCAAATACTCAGATTAAAGAAAGAATTGATCAATGACTGACACTTACTTCGCACCAGGTAACACTACAGCCTTGAAAACAAAGTCTTCATCGAACTGTGGGTCTTTGAAAGAGATACTAGGAGAAAGTATTGGAGGATTAGGTATATTTGATAATTAAGACAGACACAATTAAAAAGTATTTGCTACTTTTTAATTAGTTGCTTGTTAACAGCGATGTACACAGAAAATTCAAAAACCCATGGCAAACTGCCAAGTGGATATACCTTACACGTGAATATACTGACTATATCGGACTCGGATGTTTCAATTGTTATTCACAGTGTGACCCTTTTCTTCTCCTGTATCAACAGTCAGTCCAAAATAAAGTTTAATGTCTAGAAAACAGTTCTAAATATGGTAATGAAAGTACTGCAAAGCCCCGAGCACAAATCTGCTAGTCAAAGCACCGATTGTCCTCAATTCAGTTCAAAGGCTAGCACAGCACAGACAGGAAGGATCTCCAATTGTGACACGCTCTAATCAAAAGTGGACAAAACTCCGAGGGTGGACAAAATTCCGTGGTGCAATTTCCCGGGCCAGGGATATTTTTTTATTATTCTGAAAGGTGGCTTTGCAGTTCCCTTGGGGGAATGGATACTTATTTTCAGTGACATCTCACAGACCCCGCATTTTGAGCTGATGGTATTAGAATATATAGTAACAGACAAAAAAGTGGCTGAAAGCTTAATTTCTGCTGGTACAATGTGTTATATAGCAGTTCAGGTTTGGTCTAAGAAAACCCATCCATGCTCCTATGCATGCTAAGTCCCATCAGGGACATGCTTGAAATACACAGCACCAGCTTCCTTCCTGTCCCCTCTCTACCTACCATTTGGCATAGAAGAATGCTCGGGATGCCAAGAGAGATAAAAGCAAACAGCTCAACAGAATAATCTCACTCTTCCAGCTGAAATACATCTGTTTTTTAGCACAAAGGATGAATGAGACTCGAAGCAAAGTCTAAAAAAATAGTCCCTTGGAAAATCCAGCCAAAGCCCCAAGAACTGAAGAGCAGAATCATGACTGCTCACATCGTCTCAAAAGACAGGAAGAAAAATCCTTGCAATAGAGAAAAGGCCAGGCGTGTAAAACAACTCAAAGCTCCTGACAGTGGCAGATGGAAAGCCAAAAACTACCCTTAGCTCATCACTCAGAGCAACTAAATCCCCATTTCAGAACACCCTTTCTACAGTATCTTGACAAGCCACAGCCTGGTGTTTCTTACTGCCTGTACAGAGTTGTTCCAGTTGAACCAAATTATGTCCCCTTGGAGGAAAGAATTAGGCAGACAAATCACAAGTGATTTTCAGCATCTCGAGGATCTTCTGTGGCTCAAGAAGTGCAAGGGTATTACTCCTTTACTTCTTAAAGACACGAAGCTTTTATTTTCAAGCATCCTCTGGCACTTGCTGGGAATAAAAGTGGATGAAAACCCAAGACACAAAAATACACAGCTGGAGGGCTTTCAAACAATATCTGATTCTCAGAGGTTTGCTATTATGAATGTTTGGGTTTTCTTTAACTTAAAAGGCTTGATACAGACTATCAAGTTCCATGCTTGCCAATCCAGGAGTCCTACTAGAGAGTAAGCAGAAAAGCAAAAGCAGGGAAAATGAGCATTTTGGATATCCCTGCAGGGCACATCACTACACATGCTCTGCTTAACCACCTTAACCCCAGTCACTCCTGTGTTACAACACTGTGTCTTGGACTAAGTTCTCGGAGAAAACCAGAAATGTTTAAAGGAAAAGCTTCAATTTTATTAAGAGATGGATTCTGCTGCAAATTCAACACTGCAAACCACCAGAATAAAACTAGTTTTGACTGCTGTACTTTGTAGGCCATAGCATTATATCCCCAAGTTCACTTACCTGACTGCAGAATTCTGTGTTAGATCATGCAGCATCGGAACAGGAGACTCCACTGTCCTGGTAAAGAGAAAAGCCTCTGTCAAAACATCATGTAACATATTTTTCATCATTTGCTCCACCTTCTCTGCTGTTACCGTTCCTGTTCCTCTGTCAGCTAATTCTGTGACACATAGAAGGGATTTAAAAATTAACCTTCCTTTCCTGTAAATCAAATACTTCTGTAAGCAAAAGAATTACTGAGTCCTTATTCTGTAATTACATTACTTCTGCAGCTCATCTGTGTGGATTCTCTGGTGTGTAACAGTGGGTTGTTCACACACTTCCAACTACCCAACAGCCTGTTTACAAACCTCCGTCCTGTTGTGCACCTTGGAAACCTCCCTGTACTGCTAGGGTTTGGTTTTAAGAGGTTCTGAGAGGTTAGAATACTAGAGACACACACACACAGATGCCATGAAGACACAAACCTGCTTCACTAGGAAGAAAAATGCTTTCAAGTAAGAAAAAGTCGTCATAAAAATTGCAGCAGCTGCTTTTCCACAGCACTTAAGGAGTCTCCTTTCTAAGGGAGATTTAATAGGCTGACATGCAGCCTGTTCCTAGCAAACTACTACTGAGTGAAAAAAACACCCATTTCTCAGGCCCTACCCAGGAAAGCCAGAAGAATTTTCTTTTTCTTGCATTGCTCTTCCCTCCCAGAACAGCTCTGACTGGTTCACAAGCCATGACGAGACCAGAGAAATGTCTATTAGTGAGTGTGACCCAGGATATATTATCTGCCCAACAGACCCGGAGCATTCGTACATTTAACACAAATGAGTCGCTGAACACCTGCTTATACCTCCGAGTAAAGGTAGAGAAATGAAGGTGTATCCTACAATGCAAAGATCGCACTGATAATTTTTCAAACTGAATGCATTATAAAAAAAGTCATTTTTTGTATATGTAGCTGGTAACAGTCCTAAATTTAGTGCTATACCCTAAATGGAAAATGTGAAAATACATATCTATCTGTATTTTTCTTTAATGCACTTAAGATTGGCACACAAGAAGTAGAGGAGTTGAGGACCTGGGTTGGGTTTTTTTTTAAGTGGCATGCAATACTGGAGGGTACATCAGACTGCATTAAATTAACACTCATATGAAAGCAAAGAGGCCAAAACAACATGACCTTACTGAATGAGAGGCTGCTGATCACTACTAGTTTTACTATACAGGGTCTGTTTACCTGTAAAACTTCAAACTACTGAATACATGAAAAGCATTATTCCACTGAAGAAACTACAGAGATTCATCAGCAATTAAAAACACACATTAGAGAGCTTCACATATTTCCAACGTTGCTTTAAAAGCCTAGTTCTGAAACAAATAAAAATATAGGACTGGACAATGACAGTTGCTTTTTTGGCATATGCTGATGAGAATATCCACCTACTATGAAAACTCATGGAATGAGTGTTTAGCCTCAGAACCAAACACGTCACCTTGTCAAGAGCTTCAGGTTTCTTGTTGTGGGCACAATGATATATTTTAGCATGGGACACCTCATACTCACTGCTCTGGAAGAACAGCGTTGTCGTTCAGCGTCAGCTTTCCCTGGATTCCGTGGCACAGCTCTGGGGGTATATCCACTGGCTGCAGAAAAAAAACACATTTTCCAGATGAAGCACTTTCTTCAACCTCTACGCTCACTATCTACACAACCCCTCAAGAACAAGCAAAACCTACCCCTGAATTTTTGGTGTTGTACTGTTCTACAATAAAGTCACAAAGTGGATGGTGCTTCCCAACAAAGAGAACATCGCCACCAAGGCTGTTTCTTCTGCCTAGAAAGTAATGCGGACATTTGATTTCATGAACTGAACACAAAGCTTCAGGTATCATATCTGGAGACAGCTGGCCTGCTCGTCAGAACAGACAACATACCTCTAGAGTCTTAACATCAACCCTAACCTTGGAAACGGGTTATTCTTTCAACTGTAACCCCTGCCAAGTACTCTGACAGTGTATACTGGTAGAAGTTTTTCATACCATTAAGATGACATCTAATTTTCAGGTTAGGTCTTCTGCAAGTCTACTTGAGTAAAGAAAAATGAGTGACAGCTACAAAACCAAGTCTATCAAGGACTGTTCTAATTCCAGCACCAGCCATGAAGGAGAGGCTACAGACTACCGTAATTCAGTCCAAGCAAACTTCTATTATGCCTTTTCCATTTGGGATCAAACACAGTAGTAATAACAAGCTGTAACAAAATACTGCAATTCTTACTTTCCTCAGGAGTGAGGTCAGGGTAGACTTCCTCCAGGGCAGCTCTGAGGCGTCGCTCGTCAACAAACGGCAACAATGCAACACCTAGTAAATGAAAACAAACATTTTTCACATTTATTGAAGAAAAACAAAGACACCCAACCAAATCGGTGATAGTCCTGGTTGAAAAGAGAATCTTATGTCCATGCAATTCTCTATCCTCCTTCTTCCCAGTCCTGTAGAGGCACTCGGAAGCAGTGATATATACCCACACCTACCTCATTTAGGAAGAAGATGAGCTCAGCAAGACAGTCATTGTCTCCCATGACAGAGCTCAATAAATTAATTTGAATAAAGTAGCATTAAGAGACAACAATGGAAGAAATCACTTCAAGTTCATCAATGAGGTGATACAGACATTTTCCAAGAGGGACAATTCATACCAGCTATTAATTTTATTAATTAACACAGAGGCTCCTCTCTATCAAAATCCCTCACTACGCAGCACATTTCAGAGCCCACTCAATCAATCACACTTGGTTGGAATCTGGAGTCATTATTTCAATTTTTACTTCCCTGACCACAAATGCTAAAGCTTCTCCCGACCCAAGATGATTGATATTCATAGTTTTGTATTTGTGTCCATACCAGTTCTACTGGTTGGCAGATCTCAAGACACATCTGTCTTCACTCCGAGGTGCAATGTTCACAGGGACTTTGGACTTCCAGAGACTTGGACCAAGTTTTAGATTGAGGATCTGTCTGAAACACTTTGCTTTAGAACTTAGATCTTTACATGGCTTTATTAAAACAAATTATACTGTCCTGGAATTGAAAAGAAGGGGACAACCTAAAGCTACCTGAAGTGTACCAGAAGCTCATACTCTCTCTTCACTTAAGCAGTTTGGGACAAACCCTAAATAAAGTGTTCAGCATGTCAGAAGTTAAACCAAATCAGAATTTTATTTAGTCTACTATACAATAAGGAGGAGCAGAGCTGTACAGCCTACTGTTGCCAACCTCACTGAACAAGAACTCTGCACTGGCCCTGCTTATGAAGTATGAGGATAATCTTCCTGCTTTATCACAGACAGCACCAGACCTCAGCCACACTCCAATTGCAGCTGGAACATAACTACTTGTGAAGGGAGACTGCGATAAGCCTATACCGGAGAACAAACAATTTATTTTCACCTTCACACCACACTGGTGGAACAACAACAAACCAGGAAGTGTTCATGACCCAGGAGACTGCAAAAAAGGATCAATGCTGAGCTTTCAGAAGCACAATCAGATCTCTAAAAGGAAGATCTTCAAACATTTCCTTAAGAGGACAAGGTATACTAGATGCCTTTTAACCAAGAGGGTCTGGACTTCCAGCTTGGAAAAAGTATTTTGGATGGGTTTTGAATGTCTTCAAGGATAGAGACTCCACCACCTCTCTGGGGCAACGTGTTCCAGTGCTTCACCACCCTCAGAGTAAAAATGTACTTACTTATGCTCAGATGGCATTTCGTATGTTTCATTCTGTGCCTAAATAATTATTTATACCCATAATTAGGGTGTTACACTATTGGGTGAACAGTGTAACCAGCCACAAAATTTGGCAGACCTTTAAAATTCACATTCTCTTAACAAAAGAAGCAGCTGCATTAAATACTGTAGCTGTTTCTTCATTCTTTATCTACATCCAAATATTTCTATATTTCCCAAAGCATTTTTCACAAGGTACTAACGATCCACTGATTGAACAGAATAAGATCCATTAATTAAATGCAAAGGAGACAAAAGACAATTACACAGTAAGGTTGATAAAAATAGAGAAATGATTAATCTAGTTCAGGACAAATTAACAAATTTAGAATGGCTGCTGAAATTACTAATAATCACTGCCAACTCTAAATCAGTTACAGAACCATTATTTGTCCTTCATGCTAATTTCCTTGCAGAAATGTACCTGCTGCAAAATCCTTCTCCCTCACACCAAGTAACACAAGCTACTTGTGTGACTCAGTGCATCATTATCTGAGATAGTTGTCCATTTTCTTCCTGTTTTCACATAGATTCTTATAACTAAGATCTGTATATTACAGCTCAAAAAAAAAAAAAAAAAAGGTAGAAATCTCACCTTGCCAAGCATATTTCTTGCCATTTAAATCAATAGCAAAATCTTCGGGGTAGAAGTCAATTATGCTCGATTCCTGTGTTTGAGAAAATAAATAAAAAACATCATTAAAGCCAATTATGAAATGGATTATGAATGCCAGCTAGTATTGTACCTTGCAGAGGATGAATAAATGCAAAGCTCAGGAGGATGCAGAGAACTCTGACTAATAGGAACATCTTTTATTAAATTATTTAAATACAAAATGTGGTGGGGCACTTCTATTACTTAGGAGTATCAAAACAATAAATTAAGCAGGATAGAATAATTGCAGATAACTGGTATTTGCTCCCTAATTAAGCCTTGCAAGGTAAAGAAGTAAACAATCTTACTGAAGTGTAAAAGAGTCAGGAAATAATTTTTCCCACTAAAACAGCTGAATTCAAAGAATAACCTTTAAGAATCTTTTAAGAACCTCTACAGCCTACCCAAAATATTCTCTCCTGGTCTCTACTATTTTTCTGCCTGAAGTAAGAAGCTTCAAGTCTCACACAACGGCAAGACAACATCACCTTACAGAGAGGAATACCACAAGGATTTTTACCGGATCTGTCATGAGCTTCCTCCAGGTTGGTGGCAGAAAGTTTCCACTTGCTGCTGGAAATACTCCCATAAGTTGTTCAAGAGGTTTAAACTGTTGAAATTAAACAAGAAGATGTAAGATGCTTCTAATGAGCTGTTAAATCACTACCAAATAAATAAAGAAGTCCTACCGGTTTTGAGCCCTTCTCAAAATCTGAAGGCATGTCTGCAATACCCTCAAAGTCTGAAGCAAATGGAGCATAGTGGAAGGGGTAATACCAGTTCCAGGATGCACAGCCCTAGGACAGAGAAACAAAAATCAAACAAAGCAGAAGAGAAAAAACTCAACCACCGTATAAGTCAGTCATTAAACATGACCAAATTCATCCCCACATCAAGCAGGAGAAAGTCAAGTCTAATCACAGGAGTCCCAATGAATAGAAAAGAAAGAGCTCTTGCTTCTAGAGATACTCTAGAGCAAAACAGGTCACAGGGTAACGGACAGAGACTGCAGGCGTTTCCTCGGCAGCACAGACCTTCTCTGCCAGAGGACTCTTGCTATGTTCTAGGTTTGAGTCACTAAGGAAGGTGGCCAAAGAGACAGGACCTAGCACCAGAACCACACAAGAGACCTTAGAGCAGACTCTTAACCTTAGCTTCAGGACATGGTAACATAATTAATGCCCTTTTCCTCCTGTGTTTCAAAGCAAAACCCCCACCACTGACTTGGGAATCTGGGGGACCAGAGAACCCTGCTGTGATCCACCCTACAAGGTATGAAAAGTGAATGGTATTTGTTGCAGGTTGAAAGCTATTCTGGTTTTAACTGCTGCTTTTCCATTCGGTACTAGCATTAATACACACATCAAGAACATCTTGCTTCCCCCCCTTCTGTCTTCAGTGCTGAGAAATATAAGGTGCATTCACTTGAAAAAGGCAAAATAACCCTCAAAAAGGAGGAAAAAGTAAACTCAAAATGCATCAGAACAAAACGTGCTTTGTAAATTAAAATGTGGCTCTGGCAGGTCTAAGTCAAGTTTTCACCTCCTCAGCTATTTTTCTTAGCAGCACCACTTGAAACAAAAGCTTACTATTTTGACTTCTCATTCTGAGTAACTAAATGTCAATGAGGCTCTTCCATTGGTATTTTTGGTATAAAATTATAGACTATAATTATTAGATGCAATTCTTCAGATGGTTTTCAGTGTTTCAAAAGCCAGGTGGATTGGTTTCTCCCCCCACAGATGTCCTCACTAGGAGAAAACACTCTACATTATTAGCTCCCCCCCTTCCTTTCAGTTTCCCTTAAAATTCATCTGGCTTTGTATTAGGGCATCACTGAAGGTCATGCTGACAGTTTCCAGCAAGGAGACACCTACAGCTAATGTGAATTTACACACTCTGGAGACATATGGGCATGAATAGAGTTCTAGGAATACACCTTGCCACAGGTGGCTTTCAGCACACCTTAACTGTGTGCAGCATCACAGGAATTTTCACCTCTAAAGGTGTCCAGGTGACATCTGTCCTTTGCAAAAGGAGCTACTCTAGGATGTGAAGAGCTCAGGCTCCCACTGATCAACTGTGACAGGCTTCCAAACCTTAATGATTTTCATCCACTGCAACATGAAGTCAGAACCTAAACTCAACTAACACAGCGGAAGGGAACACACTCTGTTTGTGTGTTCACAAAACAAAACAAACCAAAAATCCCAAAGCAGTATACATTGAAACAAACTACCTTCCAGACCACAGAATTTTTGGCTGACACATAAGGTCTTTGCCTTGTCTGTGCTCTAAACTGGACCAGCATGAGCCACCTATAGAAAACGTGTGGTTTTATGAACACGGCACCACGCTTGAGCTACAAAGCCCCGCCAAGACATATCAACCTCATCAGCTCAAGCACACTCTGTTCACAGGTCATGTACAAAATATAATTTACTTTCTCTTCAGGGCATGAAGCTAGTTATTAACCATCGGCGAAACAAGCCCCAATGTCTAACTAATCTCTTGCCAATCTGACATCTCAATTATCAAAAGATTTAAATCAGATACAGATTACTTCAAACACAACACACTTCCTAGAACATCATTATAAGCTATGGAGGAGCTTGATGACTCTATTCCATTCCAAGTCTTACTGGCATCTCACAGCCTTTGCCCTTTGTTCCCTCATTTAGGCATCTACAATTCTACTATGGCTGGCTAGGTACTGCAAAAGAAAACTGACCTGTCAGAAAAGAAATTTTGAAGTACCTGATAATAATATCTGAGAACCCAGCAAAGACCTTCCACATAGGACTGTACAACTTTACGACGAAATTTCTCATCGGATGCATCAACATCAAATTTGTTTTTATAGTAGCGCTGTTTCCAACCTGTTTCCCATAACCTGCATAACAAACAAAACCAGATGTCAATATATGCACATTTATGCATCTGAATTAAAAATAGAAGCCCAATCACTTACTAATTCAATTCCCATTTTTATACAATTTCAATGAAAGTATAAAACCTGATACTCAACGGCAAGAGAGTAAGATTTGATGTTTGGCACCACAGAAAACCAGATGAGATTCTGAAGCTACCACCCTGGTAAGTGCATCTTCAAACTATTCGTTTGGGGCAAGGTAGATTTTCAAACACATGCCTGCTGCTGTCATGTTTGTCAGAATGGTCTCATTCCCAGAGCCATTTATATGCACATAAAACTTGAAGTTGTTACTCCCAACAGTTAGGTGTGTCAGAACCTTGGGGAAAATTCCAGTTCAATCCAGAGACTGCCACCCATGAAAGTAATTTAAGTAATGGAAAGATTAAGCTCTGCTTAACAAGTGGTTCAAACATTATATCATGCTTCAGAACTGGCCTCTCTCACAGGACTATTTGGGTCAGTTTTTGATTTTGTTGGGTTTTTGGTTGGTTTTTTAATTTAAACCTATTATTCACTACAGCATATGCATTTTACACACACACATCTCCAAGTTCACATGACTTTTGATATTCCACTAACTGAAGCAAATTACAAATCCAATTTAGAAATGGGTTAAATCAGAATCAGATAATGTTTTCAATACTGATTTCTTTTTTTTCTTTAAATATAATTTTATTCTCAACAATAAGATTGGCCTTAACACATCAGACAAGATCCCTTTCCACATAGGTTGTGACCATTTTTAAATTACACATGGAATTTCAAGTACACAAGTCACTTGTGCAGTTAACTCAAACTTACACTTCTCAGAATTTCAGAAAATAAATACACCATGTGAGGCCCTTGAGAGAGAGCAAGGATCAATTTATGTTGTGGCATTTTTTGTTGTTTGTTGTTTTTTTTTTTTCCTCCTTTTTACACAATGCACACCCTTTTAGTGTTGCAAAAAAAAAAGATCTTCCCTTGCTTTTTTCAAGTTAGTTGCCCAATACAAGGGATAATTCAAAAAAAAATCTGACCTGAGCTAATTCAAAGATGATTCAAACTGATGAGAAGGTAGAGAAGCCAAGAGATGTTTTCAAGAGCTTTGGAAAGCCAGGTGGGCAAGGACAGAGCTACTTGTGCTGAAGTTTTGAAGGACAAAGTCAAGAACACCTTGCAGTCTATGAGCATCTGACCCTAGGTGCCAAAGCCCAATCTGCTAGCTGCCTACAACTATTCCAGTTTTAAAGTCATTCTAAATACAAAATATATTTTCACAAATGCACTGTTGCATCCATTACATTTCTGCCGTTGTTTTTTCCTCACCATGATAATAATAAAATTATTTTCCACTCAGCAAAGGGTCTGAATAAGCATTCTGAGCTACAAGAGCTTAAAATAACCATGGACTAACACAGCATATCCTTTTGCTTAACAAAACCAACCTTGACAAAACTACTGCTACTCTCCATGGTTCATTCACACTAGTTGCTATAAAACTGTTAAAGCTGCTTTTAAAACCTCTATTAAAATTCAAATGGAAAGCAACATGAAAATTTATCCTGATTTTAGAGAAAAATTCTGCTTGATTGATGAAAAAACCAATCCATTAAGAACTGTACATGTAAGAAATAAAATGAGACTGAGAGCTAGAATACATGATATTGGAAGATCTGATGGGCTAGATGTCACAAATGTGTCACAACGACAGTGCTGAACACTAGTGATCAGTGATTCCCGATGAAGTCACCCTGATAGTTTTCCCATGGCCACCTACGTCCCCTGACTCTACAGAACAGACTAAACCTACTAGTTTCATTTATCAGGGCAGAACCTTTCAGAAAAAAAAATGCAAGAACCTGCACCCTCAACTTACAGGGCAACAGCTTGATTTAAACCTTTGATAAATGCAGTTTCACTGGTAATTCACTGTCAGTTAACTCCTATAAGATTCCCATCCTTAACCATCTAGGAATCAGCCGTTCTAAGACAAAACCAGGCCTGCTGCAAACCAAAGATGGAAGAAAACATATTATGAGAGTCAAGATAAATAATGCTGCATGCGTGAACGTCACCGAATTTTATGGGTTAAACAGCTCAAAAAATTCAACAGCAAAGCAGCAGCATTCAGCTCACATAATCACAGCAGAGCAGCCAACGTCTCACCAATCTAGTGCTCGGTCTCAAAGGGAGCAGTGGCTCGGAGGATGAGAACCTGCACGCATACTAATCTAGATACTTAGATTTAACAGCTATAGCTTACACATCTCACTGGAATTTACTGAGTATTCTAACCCTCCACATTAATTACTGGTGGATAAAAAGATCATAGAAAAGTATCTGAAGGCACTGATGCTCTAAGCTAAATGGCATTAATTAGACTGCATCTATTTCAGCAATTTGCTAACAAAGTGCTACAGAAAAAAAAATGGCTTCACCTGATATTATCCTCTGGCTCAGGTTCACTGTCACTATCTTCAGCTTTTCGCTTAATTCCTCCTGCCAAGGACAGGCTGCCATCAGAAGTGAGGCTGGTGTTTGGAGATGAAGTTGTCTAGGGTCAGAATTATTACACATAAATAGAGGGTGGGGGAAGTGGTTTATTAGGCATTTAAAATTCAAGTTAAAATGAACAGCTTTGTGATAATCACACACATTATTTCCAGCTCCAAAAAACTCAAGGTGAAAGCTACACAACCCTTAATCTATGAAGTCAAGTAGCAAAAGAAAAGAACACATCTTTGTATTAAGAGGCAGAGATTGACACAGAGGTAAAAAGTTCATTGTATCGGAGAAAGGAAATGATGCAATAAACCAGACAGTATAAATTGCTAAAACATGCCATTTTTTATATATTCCCATTTTGGAACACAACCGTTTTCTCTAGTCCTATGGCTTATGTCACAACTTAATTTTACATCAACAGGGAAACATGCATATGCAGACTACTGTAAAAATGCTGCTTGTAATTCAGAATGGGAAAAAAAATATCCCAAGTTCCTTCGCAGCTGATCTTTTAAACTTCTTTCAAATTTACCTTTTTTTAACATTAGAGTGTCTAAAAGAAACTTCTCCCGTTCCATAAAGGAACCTATTTACTTAATGTATGTGTAAAGTTTCAAGATTAAAAAGGGAATAGCAGAAGTTAAGCTTTAAAAAAGCATACTGTATTTATTTCAAGTGAAGAGACAGGACACACACCTTCATGATGAAAAGGACCTTGTAATTTGTTCACTTTGCATGATGATTTATGCCCAGAGAGAAAACTTTGTGGTAATTGTTATTTGAAGTTAATCAAGACCTCTAATGGAGCACTTGACTTCTTTCCAGTTTTCCCTCACTTTCTAATACCTTTCCAAAAGCTTCTCCTACATTTGTCCTCCTACCAGTGAAAAGCAATGCCCTGGAAAGTAAAACCAGCTGACGAACACGTAGCTGTGCAAATACCAAATCTCCAAAATAAGGTATCTCCAGCTGTGTGTGCACAGAAATCCCAACAAGAATATTAAAAGGCCTCCAGCTCAGGTGTTCCATTTGTGCCTCTCACAAAGCTACTGAGGAAGTCCCTAAACCTGTACTCATGAGGAGGTTTGACTTGCACAAGCTCTAAACCAGTCTGGGGAGGAGAGCCACCGTATTTGACTTGAATGCAGTCACCACATGCTTGTGCCTCCAGAAGTATTTAACAAGCAGTATTGTACCAAACATGAAAATAAAGAACACAATTAAAATAGTCTTACAAAAATCAGATCTGAAAAGCCACTTCCTTGAAAAAAAATGGTTTCTTTGGTGTCTGCCTCTCAAGAAAGCTTGATGGGGGTAGAGAAAAAGTGTCCAGATGAACATGGGATGTAATTACTTCCCCTTCTCTGTGTAAATATCTTCGAATGTCTACTCACCGAGTTCTGTCTGTCATGCATCCTCATCTCAAAGGCAGCTTGTCTAGGGTTACTGATTGCCTGAGGACTAGATCGATTCCCCAGTGCTTGAGGGGAAAATTGTCCAACGGGAATAAAAGAAGGCTGATCCCTCTAGAAGATAAAGACATAAAAGTATACTGGAAAAGCTATGTAATCTCCACAGCAGTGTGATGATGCACTCTCACAATATTCAGATTAAAGTGTTACAGAAAACAAGCAGAATTTACTAAGTTCATCTTAAATTGGTTACATTTAACAATCCCAACCAGACATACGATGACACTTACAGGAATAAAAGGAGCTTGTCTGTAACTTAAAAAACAAACTCTTAAGCTCTTAAAAAACAAACACACACAAACAAAAACAAACAAACAAACAAAATCCCAACAAAACAAAACAAAACCCTTTAAATTGTTAAGAGGCCAGAAAATACCATGATTACAACAGTGTTTTCAACCAACACATCTGCTGAAAGCTCCAGTATACATTTTTATTCTTGCTAGTTTTGGCATTGTGAAAGGAATTAATTTACCTTCATTCTTTTTCTTTTTTCTTTTTGACGTCTTTTAAAGTTATCCTAAATAGGCAATAGAGAGAGATAAAGTCAGCCAAGCATATGGACTTCTTGGTAAAATATTTCGTTATCTTATTCTACTGGCCAGAAAGCCATAAGCTTTTTATGTAACATTCTGAGTATGACATAGGTCAATTCTTGGGTCTGTAAATTCAACAGAAATGGGATAGAGTTTTCCACCCTGAAAATATATATGGGGGGGAAAGCAGCTGTGGAGTCAAAGCCCCACAATTTTGGTAATGCCTTATATCACCTACTAAGTTTGCCTTACTTCAAGATAACAGCAGTGTCAAAAGGACACCAGCTCCTTGCCTGCACTGGAACAGCTGCCAAAGAACCAATTAAAAAAAAAATAAAGCATGAGGGACATTGAAGTCCTAGAAACAGGAAAAGAGGCAACTCAAGGAAAGGTGTTTCTTATTCTTGAGCCATGGAAACTGAGAACTTGAACCAAGGTGGTTCAAGGCAAGAATGTCCTTGGAATTCAGTTTTTTTGAGTACTGAGCGATTGTAGCAAAAAAAAAATACAAATTCCATTGTGGGTTTTTTTTTTTTCTTTCCCCTCTTAAAAAAAGGAGGGTCACAGTCTTACAGTAACATATGTGATTAAAACCAAACTCCAAGAAAGTAACAAAGCAAAACCCAAGAATTACATCGTCATCTTTTCTCTTTTTGAAGATACTATCTTCAACCTCTCCAACAGCTAACATGATCATCTGCACCCGCTGCAGGTTGACAAAACCACTTTCTGTAAGGTACCCCTGAAAATCAGAAAATAGTAAGAGGTGAAAAGCCATACTACCTTTGCAGCAAATTGATAATTTGAGAGATATATAATATTAAGTATATATATACACAAATATATACTTAAAATATTTTTTTACCCCGGTTTTGTGCACCACATTCTTATATATGTTAACTAAGCGGTCAATTGCTCCCTCCCTAAAAACGAACAGAAAACAAAAGGAGATTGTTATTTCAAATCACAGTAAGTACGTGGGCAGGAAAAGAGAAAATCTGCTCCCACCTACCTGATCTCCAAAGATGGCAGATGAGGGAGAAAGTCATTTCCCACAAAGAAGCACATGAAGACCCAGTCATCGACACTTCTTTCAAAATCAAAAGTGAAGGGCAGACTGGCCATAGTGAGTTCTCTTTCCAAATACTGCAACGCATGCACACGGAAGTAAGAGGGCATTAGAAAACACTGCATACGGAGTTTAAAAACATTACTTACATAAAGAAGAGAATATCTGCTTCAACGTACCTCTCGCAAAACACATAATCGGATGAAGATGAATTCTTGCTCAGCGATAGGAAGACTGTCTGCAAACTGGTCATGCTAAAAGAAAAGGGAAGAGTTTTATGACATCTGAGCTCATCTGAAGTTTCCCCAGCTCCATTTGAAAGGCTCCCTTTGAGAGGAGTTAAGAGGTGGTACAAGAACAGTTTCTCCAGTCCTTATGCGAAGCAAACATTTTGCTGCTTTGCGTCTTAAGTTACTGAACATTTTCTCTCGCTGGTGGAAAAAAAAAAATCCCACCAACAAAAGACAAGTGAGAAGGTTAGGTCTGGCATAGTATTTTTGTGCTATAAGCACAATTTTTACTTACTCATATAAAAGGAAAGCTAGGTAATTCCAGAATATTATTTGCATTATGTTTCAGCCAAACCCAACAGCAAGAACAACTTGAGGATCTCATTAAAACATAAACCAGCTGACAGATAAAAAGAATTACTAGAAAGAGCATAATTCTTACCTTGCCTTGTTTCTCCCTGGGCAAACCCTGGCAATCCTTAACCTCGTGACCCATCTGGTTACAAAGAGCACAGGGCTTGGGTTTATTCGGCTTAAACTCTTCCCTAATTATAGTGAAGTTTGGTTCATGTGTGGCCAACCCAAGCATAATCAGATCAGCTACCGATCAAAAGAGAAGAATAGAATGCAATGAAGGATAAACATTATTAAGCCCTTTTTTTTTTAAAAAAAAAAAAAAGAAAAAGAAAAAAGTTTAAAAGCAAAGTACAATCTACTTTATATCACTGTACTCACATTTGCTTATTTACCCACAAACCACATGGATAGTACAACAAAGTTCAAGTCAGACATTGAGCTACCAACAATGCTGGATCTTTCCCCCATGTATTATACAGAGCTTTCAAAAACTAACAAATACACTGGATTATTTACACTAATACAAGCAAAAAACCTAAAAAACTACAGCCCAATCCCATCAAAAATCAGCACAAAGCACACATTGCTAGCAAAAAGGAACTCACCATCAGCCCCACATAGACAGTGATGAGTGTTTGGGTCATGGTTTGGTTGAGCTGTACAAAAGAAAATGACATTTAGTCATCCAAAGTCACATAAATTACCAACCATATGTTAATTTAAACCAAAATATTCACATTTATTTGAATTTTACCTCTTTGTCTTCTAATGTAATCCATAATTTTATGTTCACCTTCACCAGGAGCACTGGCATCAGACAAAATAACCTGTGAAGCATTTAAATTATGTAAATAATTTATGCCACCACAGGAAAAAACAAACAAGCAAAACCAAACCAAACCAAACATACAAAAAAAACCCCAACCCAAACTAAACAAGTTAAAAAAAAACCAAAAAACAACCAAAAAAACAACCAAACAAAACCACAAACAAAACCACAAACCCACCCACAAACAACTTGTGTAGCTCATATACTGAACAGTGAATCTTACTTAAAAATATCTGAAATTCTAATTTGTAGTTTTATCTAAAATATCATGACTCAAAATGAAATTATTTAAAAGTTTGGAACCAATGAAAAGAGATTCATTTTTCACTGTTAATTCTGGGATGGAGGTGACGTTGATTCAAACACCACTGAAATCATCGTGTCATTAACTAACATCTTTGAAGTTTCCCCATAAATTATCAGGGCAATAGAAATACGCACGAGAACTGACAGATAAAGCAGACAATATGTCCCCTTCCCTTCAGATCTCCTAAACTGGTAGATTTGCCGATACATTATCACATTATACACTTCCTTACACTGATGCCCAGATGAGCATTAGCATTTATAAACCCCACGTCTGATGGGGGGAATTAAGCAGAGTCAACTGCCCTCTAATTAGACCACTTTAGCAGTCAACTTCTGGAGAATAAAACAGACAGCTGCATTTGAGAGAACTGACTACTCTGCCCTCTTGTGCAGAGCAAACACAGGGTTGTCAGGCACAAAACTCAGTGGGAGTGGAGCGGCTGAGGAACAGGAGGAGAGAATTTTCAAGTCTGGAAAGGCAAGAAAGCTGATACATGTTATTTTCGTTGCCTGTCATCTATTGTTATCCACCATTAGAATAACAGAGAAAATGCAGCCTGCCTGAGGTAGCAAGCGAGTTAAAAAAAGAAATATTGAAAAGAATACATATACGACGTCTCTTGATAATTTCCCCAAAAGAAAAAAACACAGTATCCCTAAAACTCTGTCTCCCATTACATCAAGTTGTAGCTTCTACAATCAAATCTCTTTGGTGCTCTTAAAGGAAATCAAAACAAATGTTAGATTGTGTCATCAGGATGAAATGCACCTCTGAAGTCCCAGCAGAATGTGCAAGTTGGTCCATCATTCCTAACAGCACAGTGCCAGCAGATGAGACAAATCTGTTGAATTCATACTCTTCAATCATATCCCAACCCCGCCCAATACATCACCTTAATTTTCCTCAAGTGTCAAACTGTGAAACTTACTGTCAAATTTTTCCACCCTGGGTCACTGTTCAAACGGTCGGCGATGTAATAGCGGAGACACTTAGCGAGATTGTCCATAAACTCAGTTCCCTAAAAAGTGAGGGAATAAAAGAAATTAAACCTTTGTTCAGAGGCTGGCAATTGCTGGTTGGAGTGCAAGATTACTTACCGGTGTAATACAGTTGCTGTCAAATCTCTCTTTCACTTCTTCTGGAGGAAGAATGCCACCTAGAGCAATAAAAACATTTAACAGAACTTACATAACAGTAAGAGCATTTTTGCATGATAAAAACATCAGATGTCTCCCTTGATAGCAATCAGTGCTTATTGAAAATTAGTTCAAAAAACAAAACAATCGCCCCCCCCAAACTAAACCAGCTCTTACCATTCTATTATCTCCATCTTATAAGGTGTTAGTACATTTACAAATGCTGTTACTTCAGAAAAGTGATATCACTACTTAGCCTGTCAAAAGACTGAAAGAAATCTCAAAAAAACCCAGAAGCTTGCTACATGAGGTAGAACATTAGGGAATAATTATTTTCTTACATATTCTCCCCTACATTTCCACTATCTAGTCACTTAGGCTCACAAACGGGGTTACACCAACTTCTCTCATCTCTGAGCTTCATAAAGAGTCTAGAAATGCTACAGGAAGAAACATTAAAAAAAAAAAAGGTCTTTGTCCTCCCTTTTGATCTCTAACCAGGTTACACAATGGCCCTCTCCTGCCTCCTCCACAGTCACCTGAACTCACTGCTCCAGCCCAGCCCACATGGTTCAGCTACACACACTCCTTTCACTCGCATCATGTCACTGTCATCCTCAGAAAGTTGCACTGTCTTTCTTACCTCACTGAGTTTAGTTTCCGCTGTTGAGTGACTATCCTGGCTCACACTGCATCATTCCTGTGCAACACTCTTCATTTGATCCCTGCTTTTTGAGCCTCAACTCTCCTTTCACCAAGGCCTACAAATTTGTACTTTCATCATAAGAGTTTGGGTTAGTTTCTCACTATATTCCTCCCTCCTCTTCTGTTTGATTTTTTTTTCCCTAAATAATTCAGTTAAGAATGTTCAACACAAATCCACTTCAGGTGGGAGATAGAAGAAAAAGAAAAGTGATGTTTTCATTTATCTTAGTTCTTAACTGTGGAAAACACAGCTCCATCCTTCTGTAGTCTTGCTATCCTCTCCTCCTCGTAGTAATACACAGACAAACATCCACTAAGCAAGACCTCCCTTTTCTAAACCTTAATGAAGTGTTCAAAATAAACAGAGTGGCTTTTAAAACCCCAGGTACAGTCTCCATTCTACCTTTTGCCAGAATTTCTTGTCTTATTTTTTGCTTCTCTTCAGCAGCTTCCATGCCCTCCTTGGATGCTCTGAATCTTCTTGACCGCTGTTGATTCATTTTGGCACGTGGAGCCTAAAAAGAAGTATCATAACACTTGGTTCTGTTATTGAATGTGGACAATTGATTCCTTTCTGCTAATTATTTTGGGTAGCTAAGACAAGTCTTTTGGAACTGGCCTGTCTAGAACTAGACAAGCAAACATATAACAAGACCTCAAGTCTGAACTGTACCTGAAAACAGGGATTTCTGTTCTCCCTCCCCCCCTAGCACAGGGAGCTGGACACATTTCTGAATCAGTCTTGACAAACTCCTGCACTTGAATTGAGGTTCAAAATCTTTTTACTTAATGACACTCATTTAATCTTTGAGAAACTAAAAAGCCTGGAAAACTAGCTAAAGCTTCAGAGGCCTACCAGCAGTCTCTGCTAGGCCATTCTGGCATCTCTGAGCAATACTCAATTTGTGTATAAAAATACTCAGTAAAGCAAAGTCACTAAGAAAAGGTGACATTTTTCATTGACAACCTAATGTAGTGCAGGGGGATGAAGATCAGGTACAGAGAAAGACAAGCTTTCCACCTCAAACATCCCAGCTAATTTTACAGTCATTACTGGAAATTAAAATCATCAATACTTACTACTCCATCTATAGCCATGTACAGAAGTCGCCTCGGTCTTACAATGTTGAAGATCCTGTCAATATACTCAAAAATCGCAACCATCATTTCATCTTCATTTTTGGGCACTGGCCTAAAATGTAGAGCATTGAGTGTAGCATCTAAAACACTGTTGAGAAATCCTATTTGTAAAGGGACATAAAAAAAAAAAATGGCCTTACTTGTCTTCAGGATGTGTACAGGGGTGAATTATACCGTTCATATCCAAATAGAGGTTATCAAACTCCACCTCATTAGGGTTAGGTTTGCTGGTGTCAATTGGTGCCTTGACGCCATTGCACTCTTTAGCCTGCGAATGCAGCCAAAACGAGTATTTCAGGACTTGATTATAGAAGCATCACAAATAACCAACAAGTATTCAAGTACAGGCTCGTAACAATTTTTTTCAAGGACAGTAGAAGAAAAGATTGCAACAAGCCACCCACCTGATGATGCATGCTTACTCTAGTAAAATAACACATTTTTTTAAAAAAGATGTTTATAAGCTGGCACAACCAGAAGATATTATGATGTGTTAGGGCAGAGCTAAATCATTTCTGTTGATCGGTATCTATTAAAAAGAAGTTTCCATATGTCACATTACTCAAGAAAGCAATTCATTCCTTCTACTGCCAGGATCATAGCGACCCCCTCAGAATTTAGCAAAGGGACTTTGGAGTTTATAATACGATGCTCTAACTTAACACAATAACCAAGAGGCATCAGGAAGTCACACACATAGCAGGGGGAGGCAGGGCAGTAAGAGTGATTCACCCATGACAGATGATATGACAAGCTTCCCAAAGTGCTATCAGCACACCCTGGGCAGAAAAGAATGATGAGATCTAACTAGAGAAAGGACTTTTCCCAGGTTCCTCTACACAGAGAAAGGAGATCCTTCCAGGTCCCACCAGCCAAATCTGTACTCAGGCTACGCCTGTATTACTTTTCTTGCTGACTATCACACTGAGATGCTCACACCCCTCAGCCCGTCAACTCCTGCCTCTTAAGTTTGTCTATGGATATATCTGAAATGCTACATAAAATCCAGTCCATACCTTGCACTTCTGAAAATAAGTCTACTTTCAACTCTGAAGCTTCACTTCCTCTACATTGGTGCTTTTCCTACTGCCAGGTGCTGCCTAAGGAACATGAAACTCAGACCACAGTGCAGATAGTTCAGTTCCAACGTATAATTGCCCTAAACTACCTATAGCCACCTATGTTTCTGTACCATTCTCGAGCACTTAAAACCCTACCAGGTAGATTAGCAACCACGTTCAATTCCATTTCCTCACCATATGTTTGGGGCTTTTTTGTTTGTTTTGATGTTTTTTTAGTTTGGTCAAAAGGTGATCAGCCACGCTCTTGTTATTACATAAAGGCAATGGTCACAGGATTGCATGAGTGAAAAACACGATAGCACTGGTCCTCTCAGTCACATGGAGCTTACTGGCAGCTGATGAACCAACATCAAGCACTGTCTCTGAACTTCTGTCTCATTAAATGAGCCTCCTACATCTAGTACAAAGCTCATACTACCAGGTTCAGGAAGAAAAACCCCACAATTTACAGATCTTAGCATTAACTTTTACAGTTTCCCTGCTTCTAGAAGCAGCAGCAGAACTTGCTGAACTTATTCCAGCCCTAAAAGGCAAAAAATAAAAAAAAATAATAAAAAATAAAAAAATATAATCACACTTCTGAAGCAAAATAAGCCGGTATTTGGTATTTACATTTTTTAAGCTACAGGCATATGGAATTCTTTCAGGGCAACTTCAGGAAATAATTTTTAAATAACTGAGCACTAGGTCCCTCTATGTCACTTCTTTAAAACAGGTGAAAATTCTGCTAATTCTCATCTTCCTTATACTATTCCCCCGAACCAGTCAAATCCCAACAGATGCAATCTTTTGACCGCCACTTGTTTCCTTGACCAAATTTTCCAGAACACACACGCAAAAGTGAGGTAGCTTTAGAAGAACCTCCCCATCTGGTGCAAACTCTGAAGTAGCTCATTGTTCTAATACAGTTACTCTGGACAACCAAGCCCTACAATTTCCAGAGAAGAGCTTTCCTCCCGATTCCCATCGGATACCAGGTAAGAAGCTTGCCTCGTCGTGTACTCGATCCTTCACCAAACCTCTCGCCAGACTGGGACTCAGGAGATACCAAAGGCTCGTGACTATGTGATGTGGAAAATAAAACCACCATCATCACAGATCTTGAAGGTATAGGAAAACAAGCACAGTCGTTGCAAGCATTTCAGTTCTCATCTGCACGCTGCTACGTCAGCAGCTTTACCGTTACATCCCCATAAATCTATCAGAGCTTTAACATAACGGCCTCGTAAAAGGTTTAAGTATCCGGGAGCAATATCTCTTGTAATATAACTAAACTGTTCACTTGTAATCCACAGTCTTTTTTGAAACCACTGAAAACAGATCTTCAAATAAGATACTTTAGTTGCAGCTTTATTAATTCATATGAATTTGATTAGGAATATCCTACCCTGGATTTTATATTATCTTCAAGATCTTCCTCTTATTCTCCCTGCTCAGCTTAAGAAGAAGATTAATCAGATTTAAGGAAAGAAATAATCTAGCAAGGTAAGAGAACAGGGATCAACTTTTTAATATTTCAAAGAGACAAGCTACCAGGAGATACAAAATTTCTGATTAGAGAGATTTGGAGCAATCCTAAAACACATAGAGCTGATTACATTGCGAGAGAAGTTTAAATTCATCTACAGGAAGACAAACTACAGCTTCTCACTACTGTCCTAGTCCACGCTCAAATTTATCACTGGATTGGGGGGCGAAATAAATTAATGAAGAGGACTTATCCATCTGTTGTCCTTACTGTAATTGCCACATGCTCGTAAGTTGGAGGGAAGCAATGTGGATGCCAGGTCAGGATCTGGCACTTCAGTTACAGTAATTCTAACTTAGCCTGGGAGAATTTATCAAAAGAAATAGAAAGGTAACAAGAAAGAGCATTTGCCATTACCAGAAAAAATAAAAAAGACAATCACAAACTCAGTAAAACCAAGGCAATACAAGCCTTTGGTCCTTTATTTTCCCTAAATATCAGAGCAGTTTTGATTATATTATAAAGACTAATCTTAAATGCTCACAAACATGATGGAAAAGAAAAGACTTCTGCTTTTATTAGAGAAAACTGTCGCAAGAAGTGAATTTCAAGACAACTGGTAGAACACACGTGTTCGGGTGTTAGCATCCCAGAGAGCCCCAGCCCCGCCTGGCAGAAGGCAAATGTCACATCAACAGCTCAGCAGGTGTTCCTGGTAGAGACCCGACCTTCTCAAATTCCCCCAAAAAACTTCACCAAAAGGGTCTTCTGTTCCTATGAAATGACAGGTTTTAGAGGATGTCTCTATAAAAAAAAAAACAAAAACAAACCAAACAGGTCCCTGTTCAGGCAGGAGATATTTCCCCTATACCAAAAAATAGGGGCAATGAGACAAAAAATGGTGAGGCTGCTTAAGGTTAGACACCAACTACAGCCTTGTTTGAAGTCTCGGATGCAAGTGTAACATACAGTGACATCTGTTTCCCTATATATGCATTTACTAAAAACAAACAAACAAAAAAATCAAAATAAAAAAACACACCACAGAAACAACCAAACCACAACAACAAACACACCCCCCCCCCCCATCAGAACAGAGCAGGAAGCTGCAGGAAGGCTAATTCATGAAAGAAGTGACCAACAAAAATAACTAGTAAGGTCTGAAAACAAGAGAATTGTAAAGTATTCAAATGTTAGGAGGAGAATGAGAGCCCAAGGAAGGGTATGACCATGCGTGCAGCAAAGTATAGCCTTCATCCGACATAACACCTGTCCTCACTGTCACCAAGGCCACAGCATGAGAGGGTTGGTGGAGCTGATCTGCTTGCAAACAGGAAGATCTCACAGACACAGATGAGTTTCCAGACTCCAAAAGTTACTTTTAATCATTCAGCCTCATGTCTCCTTTCTCTTTTCAAGATGGGCAGCTCCACTTTGATTTTCAACAAGCCCAAAAGTTCTCCACAATTTGTAATACACACTGTGGTAGTTAGGGTCCGGCGTTCGGAAGTTTTCCGCGTTGTACGGGAAGGTAGGGACAGCTTGATAGCCAATAGC
>JANHFX010023718.1:0-16165 GCA_027560015.1 Chloroceryle amazona
GCGGCCCGGGTGCGGGGGGCGCTGCACCTGTCCGGTGGGGTGCGGGTCCCGCGGCCGGAGCCTTCCCTTCCCGGCAGGAACGTTAGGTCCGGCCTGAAACGGGAGCGGGCACACCTGTCCTCTCAGGACCTCTGTTTTTCGGCCGGTTTTTCTGCCTCTTCCGTCCCTTCCCCATCCTCCCTTATTTTTTTTTTTTTAATCTCCGTGTGTAAGAGCCCTGGAAATTGTGAAATTGCCGTTGACCGTTGACGGCGCATTGCACGATTAGTCCTGAACTTGCTGCCGCTCACTTGATCGCTTGTAAGAACAATGGGCAGCAAGTATTTAGGAGACGTTTTTCAAGAGCCGGTGAATTTATGTTTTCACTCGCAGTCTGATCCGGTACTGTCTCCAAAAAAGCCCCCACAGCCAAACTCTTTTTTTTTCATTCTTTTTTTTTGTTTTGTTTTGTTTGGTTTTAAAGATGTGCAGACTAATGAGATTAAATCTGGAATACTTTTCATTTGCAGCATGTGAAATCAGAGCACACCTAAATGTTTTTTCTTGTTTAGACTTGCTTTTCTTACTCAAATACACTTCGCCTAATAAAATTGTAAAGAAGTTGGATTAGGTAACTTCGGAGTGTAATGCCTGTTTCCTGGATGATACACTCGGGGGGGGAGGGGAATTGGGATTGTTGAGTATTTTGTTGTAAGGAGTATTTTCATTATAGCTCCAGAAGAACCTAACGAGCAAGAGCTGACAGCCTCCTGTTCCTGTAGGAATTAAGTCCCCCTCCCCCAGCTTCCAATATTTGAAAGCTGCTTTTCTGGTTACAATTATTATTATCACTTAATTAGATGACTCTTGTGTATTTGTTGACGCTGCATTGAAATATGTTTCAGGTACGTGTAGCTTTGCTGAATTTTCAGCGTGAAAAGTATCCCTCTAAAACATCTTTCTGCTCTTAGAGGGTTTGGTGACTATTTTAAATCCTCAGGTTTACTTACACTGCATGAATGTTGTCACTAAGAAAGACCATATTCCATATTTAACCCAAGTTCCTGAATTGAGGGATAAATTTAGACTTGTGTTCACACGGGTGATCCCTAGAAGTGTCCGTTGGTGGTTAGCTCAGAGGTCAGGGCTTACATGATGATATTTGGGACAACTCTCCAGAAAACTCTGCTATTCTTGGTTTTTCGTGTATCTGGGGTGGGAATTTGTGTGTTTCCTTTTTTTTTTTTGGTTGGTTTGGGTTTTTTTTGCCTTTGGGAGGGGCTTTTTTTGCCTTTTTTTATGGCTTTTTGACTTCTTGTCATTGGTTGCTTTTTTAAATTCTCTTCTGGCTTTTTTGTTAGGTAAAATTGGTGCTTTGGATTGAAAAGTTTTGTATTTTCCTACTCGGCAAGGTGTCCTGCCACAGATGAGTGAGTTTAGATTACTGTTAGTTGTTTGTGGCATAATCTACTGGAGAACATAGGGTCATCTTTCAGCAAGTTTTAAAGATGCTGTCCTTGTCTCTGCTGGTTACAAAGTGGTGCTTCAGATAGCTAATGACTTCTAAAACCATTTCCCATTTCTTTCCCTGTGCAGGGGTAATTAGATTAATAGGGATACGCAGAGCCCACTTTTAAAAATTATATTAGCTGTTTCATGAAAGAAAAGCCTTGTCTAAATCAGCCTGCTCTGAATCTACCTGTGCAATTGCAACTTCATTTTTTTGAAGGGTGATTTTAAGACTCTGACTTGATCAAGTGGGCCGTATGGATACATACAGTCACCTGAATTCAGCCCCTTCTTCAAGTATATGAACACTTTTAATTACCATGAATGCATCTGCGTGAGACTGAAGTTGTTTTCTTGGTTGTTTTTTTTTTCTGTTGTTGTTTGAGGTTTTCTTTACAGAGCACAAGCTTGGTGTTGAAAAGCTTCTTTCATGCCCATGGCAGCTTTAGCAGAGATTAATACAAATCATACATTAGTATTACTCTTCTCCATGTAAGAAATGATTGTGCTGATGCAAGGAGAATTTGGCAAGACTAGAATTTTGTAAAGTGACTTTCACATTAAGAATGCATTTCCTTTTTAATCTGAAATACCATCACATAGTTTTGTAACCCTTTAAAAGGGGAGGCAGTGAGGTGGCAGTATTTGGTTGTATGTATCAGAAGTAACAGGAACTGGAGCAGCTGATGTTCCTCATGCGTGGCTCTACTCTTAAGAGGGTCAGACCAACAAAAGAGTCTCTGGAGCCACAGCAGTAGCTGGAAGAGCAAGTGCAGGGGTGCACAAGATGTATGGGCTGCATGAGAAGCAGGTTAAACCAGTGGGATGTTACCATCAGGCTTTGACACCTCGTCTGGGAAAGCTAATGGCTGATAGGATGTGTGGTGAAAGATACTATTAAAGTATGGGAAGTTTTGCTTCTGAAGAAGGCCTGAAAGTTATGAATAGATACAGTGGCAGAAGTGTTCCTCATTCTAAAACGTGGTGGAGAGGGAGTAGTTTTGCATCTTCAAAACTGGCTCAAACTTCTTTATAGATCATCCTGTGGAATTCTTGGTTACAGTCTAAAAAGATCAGCTGAAGTCTTACCCTTAGTTAAATTAGGTGGATTTTTCTGTTTGGTCTAAGAGAAACTCCTAACTTTGAAATATATTTCCTAATGCATAATTAATCTGTAAATATTAAGGAACAAACATCTCTTGGTTGGGGGTTTGTTGTTTGGGGGGTTTTGTGTTTTGGTTTGGTTTGGGTTTTTTTTGCCTTTTTTGTGCATCTCTGTTTTGTGCATTATTTTGTAATATGTATTACTGGCCACTTCTGTAGGCAAGGCAAAGTAGAAGACTACATTTGTAATCCTGAATGGTATAGTTGGCCTCCTATGATCACCTTCCTGCCATAGCCCAAGTACATTAATATTACAGGCTCATGGTGTCTGCAGGTTTCAAAATAACAATTATTACAAGTTAGACATTCTGTATTTTCTCCTGCCTTTTTTTCTCTCAAATTTTACTTAACATGACTTTCTCATTTTTTTGCATTCTCTGTGTGAATCTTCTATTTTAAAAAAAGATACTCCTCACCCCTGTGCTTGTTTTTAATATATGCTAAGAAAATGAATGAAAGTAAATCATTTGAAGCAGACATGTTCTCGACCCACATTAAAAACACAGTAGATATTGGACTCAATGGAAATAGTTGAAGCAAAAGGCTTCTGGCATTTCTAGGCTGGATTTTTTTATATCCATTGCAAGTGCACTCAGCACAGCAATTGCAAGTAATTTATTGCTGGCTTCTATTAATGAACTGCTTCCTATCAAATACCTACCAGGTAGCATTGTTAAACTACTTCTCAGTGATTTTTTTGGTCCTTACCTTACCTTGCATGGAAAATTAACTATATAAGGTAACTGAAAAATGACATCCAGCTGACAAGTCAGCATTGACTACTACTACAAAGATAACTTGGGGATTTAGTCCCTGCACCTTGAGTAGTTGAGCTGATATGGATGTGTTCAGCAGGGCATTGTAGTTCTTTCTGACTTCTCACAGGCAGATGAGACCATGCAAGTGAGCTCTGTGGGTGAGTTTTGTATGAAATTCCCTTTCACGATGCCAAGAGTTTGAGATCTTGAACCAGTGAGGAAGCCCCAAAGACCATAGTACCCTACCTAACGATGTAGTTAAGGCTTCAGATGTGACCTAGCAGCAGATGCACTCACTGTTGTGAAGTTAAGATGACTGTAGAACAGGTTTAAGGGCATTATTACCCTTAAGGAAGAGAAAGGGTATTGCTGCTGCCACCATTCTCTTGGTTTGGTAGCTGTTGTGTCTGCTCTTTGTGAATCTGATGTGCACCAGAGAGAGACAGGGTCAGAGTAATACAAAAAACATTACTGCTATACCATTGGGATTTTGTTTTTTTCTCTTTCTCAAGCCATGTTACAGTGAGATTGTTAAACCCTTGCAATAAAAGTGTGTTAACAGACTAAGCCACAGATGGTTTTGATGTGCTATAGGTAATGACTACCTAAAGACAAATAATGCCTTCAAAATCAAATGTAACTTTTTTCAGGCTTTTTTTTTTTAATTCCGTGTAAATTCACAGGGGAAAAATCCACACAAAACAAAAGAGGAAATGAGGGAGAATGAAACTAGATACACAAACTACTCTTAGATGCAAATTTCAAATATTTTCCTCAAATATCTATCAGTTACAGTCAGCTTAGAATTTTGCACTGGTAATAATCATAGATTAAAAATTTTTAGACAGGGGTTTGTTGATTTTTGGGGTGTCTTCTTGTTGTTTTCTTGTGTTTTCCTGTAAGTTCAATGCTGTTGCTTTAAATAGCATGCCCTGCCCGGTGTCCACTCACAAAGAATAAGGGCAGCTCTTAAAGCAACACTGTCAGCACCAACCTCAGGCTCTCCCTCTCTGCTTCCCCCCCTCCTTTATTTTCATAACTTTTGAAAATTATATTCTGGTACATATTTTAGTAACTCTTACGTTGGTTTTCTTTTTTCCTGGCTAAAGACAATTATCAAGAACCTCTTGGGTAAGTGAGGCATAAAAATATATGTAGAGACACAGAGCTGCATGAAGAGTTGAGTGAGTTTCTTTATCTGTTGAAGTCAGTAAGACTAATAAAAATGATTGTGAAGCTAATACAGAAGTATTGAAATGTAGGACAGGAAGAGATCTAAAGATACTATGTTCTATCATCTTAAAAAAGAAAGATTTTTGTCTAATCCGTTGTTTAAAATATTCAACTAACTATTCTGTACCTTAAAGATACTGATTCACCATGGCTGACAGCAAAAATAGAATCTTCTGTCGTATGCGCAAAGAATGATTGACAGGCATCGGTTCTTCATATATTGAAGAATAATTTCTTTCTCCTTTGTTCTTCTTTTGTCTAGAGTAAGCAAACCCAAATTATTCCTCATTATGTAAGAGTATTGGACCTGTGTACTGTGAAATGTATTAAGTAGATGCAGGTGATATAAAAATCTGAAAAGTTGTAGCTATTAGATATCGAGATAATATATCTCTTCCTCTTCTATCCTCTTCCCCTTCTTGCAGCTGACGTTCTTCCTCTCTCACTCATCTTTCTCTCACTCAGAGGAATCCTGTACTCATACAGCAAGGATTATCTGAGCCAGGACCCTCCATTGTGCTCAAACTGGAATTGCCATTTTCATTTACAAGACGTTATGGTTCATCTGCCCATCTGCAGTGAACATTGTCAACTGCATCGGTATAACTGATGCACGTTTGGCACCTTCAGTTTGCAGGGAACCTGCAAGAAATAAGTCAACTGTCCCATTCTCTAACCCCATTACTAGAAATTATTTGAACAGATCTGCCCTTTTAAAAACAGGAGGACTGTGCAGTGTATTTTTTTTTTTTCAAAGGCATGAAACTTCAGTACAGGTATCTTGTGTAGCATGCAGTGTTCTGAAAGTGCTGCCTGCCTTGAAATAGCTATGTTGAACTGATGCAAAGCAAGACTCGGTCTGTTATGTAGGGTGCTGCATACTTATCAGAACTAATCTAAGATTTCTGAAGGAAAGCAAATAAAAATCACTGCCTGAACTAGAAAGCTTGCTCTGATGTCCCATCACTGATCCACAGTATATGTTTAAGCACAGTTTTGTGAATCTAGAAGGTATTTTATCAAACATCTCTTTCTGATACCTGTCAAAAATTGTCAGTTATTGACTAATGAAAGCTCTTCTTTCTTGGTTCCAATATAACCAGTAAGCAAGCAATAACAACAACATAATTTTAGCATTAATTGGAAGTTCAGGGAAGAAGGAGAATCAAAATTTGTTAATGCAACAAGAGAGGAGAAGAATCTTTTGGAAAAAATAGTTTTATGTTTTTTTTCTAAGAGCAGTGCAAACAGTGATGGAATAAAAACTATTTAGAGAAGTACTTGACATTAATTTTTTTACCTCCTCCATCTTTTCATTTGTTAGCTAGGGCACTCAATATCTGAAACTTAGTCGAGTTTCAACATGTTGCTGTGATCTTATAGTTATTTTATGTTTGTACAGTTTTAGACCCTCCTTTTGCAAATATTTGTGGAAATGTGGAGGATGTGAGTAGGATAAGACACGTACTAAACTTACTGTGATTGTTGTTGTGCATAAGACTTTTTAATATCTGTGTATTTGTTTGCAGCACTTCTGGGTCTTGATGCTGTTAACTGTAGTCTGTAGCAAGAGGAGAATGGTTTTACAATAGCAACTTACCATGATGTGACTAAAAAGAGATTATTTACAACCTCTATGGGAGTAGAGCTGCCTCTTCATTTCAGGCTTGTAAAATAAATTCGCTAATAAATTTGCTGTATTAGTAGGTTGAAAATTGAAAATTTTTCCCAGAACTCAACTGTTTTCCTTCCCTCTCCCCCACCCTCTGTCTTTTCAGTGATTTTTTTGAACGTACTATTCTGTGCAACAGCCTTGTATGGAGCTGTGCTGTCACAGGTAAACCAGGACTCACGTACCAGGAAGCACTGGAATCAGAGAAGAAAGCCAGACATAATCTTCAAAGTTTTCCAGAGGCACTCATCATTCCAGTTCTCTACTTGGCCACCCTTACCCATCGCTCCCGACTTCATGAGATCTGTGATGAAATCTTTGCTTACGTCAAGGATCGGTATTTTGTTGGTGAAACAGTGGAAGTAGTTAGAAATAATGGTGCAAGGTAAGTATATTTTACAATTAAATATGTAGTTCGTTTTGTTTGGTGTGGGTAGTTGTTGTGTGCTCTTTTTTAAAGCAAAAATCAGGATGATAAACTCCAAACACAAAGTCAGAGTGATGCTTAGGGCTATTGATATGGTTACTACTCCTCCCTACTTTATTTAAGAGCAGGATTGTATTGCTGGGCTTGGTATCTCCTTCCTTAGCTTAGAAGCAACTGTGGAGGCAGGACAGCCCTCTCAGGTCTTTACACAGTGTTTTTTGGTCCATGTGGTGGATTTGCAAAGAAATGTCAGTCCTCTGGTGTGAGAAAGGTGGGTTGTGTATAGAATTAGACTTAATGAGATACTGGGTCAAGCTATGAATTGAAAATCATATGAAAGTTTTGATGAAATAATCCAGAATGTAATTCAAAGCATGGTGTTCTGTGTACTTAGAATGGTGAAATTATTGAAAGATTAAAGAATCAATGGAAGTTGGATTTCTCCCCCCCCTTAGGTAATGGCAAAAATTGTGACTGCATTCTCAGAATTTGGGAATTAATCATAAAATGTTTGTAATTGGTGATTATCTGGGATTTAGTGTAACAGGTTTTTCCCACTTGAGTTAGGTTTTATGTTTCCTTTTATACTGATGTATATATATTGCGAGCATTTTTATTGTTATTTTGAACTGATCAAAAACTTTGAAGAATTTTGAGCTTCAGATGCTTGCTTGCTTTCTCATGTTGTTGGTAAGTATGCTCTGTAGTATAAAAAAGCTGGTTTACAACATGTAGCTAGCCTGTGTCTTTCTTTAAAGCAGCTTTTGGGAAAGGACCTTCTGGGAAAGGTCCATGTTAGGTCTAAATGAGTTTTGTTTTACCAAACCGAGGTTAAAAGGGGAAAGGCTTAAACATGCTCAACTTCAAAATACCTGCAGAATGTGTGCTGAAGCCTTTGTGTGTTCAGCTGTTGCTGGTGGGGTTTTTTTATGTTTGTGGTGTTGTTTTGCTTTTTCCAGGAGGAAATTGCCAGCTTACACCGCAGAGTAGACAAAGCACAACCTACTGGCTTCTATGGGTAGCCTGAGGTCTCAGCACACAATGTGGTGTATGTTGGGTGATAGGAGTGAAGAACGTAGTTTTCTGCAAGGTGTGGGGGGTTTTTTAATTATTTTTATTTTTTATTTTATGTTTGTGACCCGTCCAAGATAAATCTTGTACTAAAACAGGAAGAAAAGAAGTTATTAATGTGCTGCAGGAGATAAGTTGCAAGGAAATTTGTATGAGTATGCACATAAAATGCTTGATAGAAAAGCTTTCCATCTCTTCTCTGCTCTATTCCTTTCAACCAGTGAAATCCAAGTCTGCAAAGCCAGAAGAAGTTGCTGCTTTCTGTACAAAAAACCTGTACCCAAAGTTTTTTTCTATCTTTCTCACCTTGTCCAAAGATGAGACCCAGGTTACTACTAGTGTTAAGAGTCATTTTGCTTGGAGAATAAGTTTTTTCCTGTTCTTTTTAACTAGAACCCAGGGTATTATGAACTGTCAGTTTAGCTCAGCTGTTAGTTTTCATTTGCTCAGTGAAATGCCTTTGTTCTCAGTCTCTGGCAATGCTGTCAGCTTCCAGAATAATGGCAAAAAGTGTGCTTTAGATGAACAGACTTCTTCCCTAAAAACAGCCTTCCTGTCTTTCTCTTACCTTTCTAAACTCTTTGCTAAAATATTTATGCACGCGCATCTTAATTTTTCAAAGCTTAAATTAAAAGTAGACATATGCAATAAACCCAAGTCTGTCTTGTTTCTTTTTATTTTAAAATTTAGAATCCTTTTCACTGTTCTTTTCAGATCATCATAAATCATTTTAAATTTGCCCTAACAAAATGGTTTCTGCTTATGACGGAAGCTAAATTATTCTCAGATAAGTTGTGATTGTATCTCATGAAGATGGTGGTATCATCTTTTTTTTTTTTACCAGCCTTTAATTCAATCTTCATTAATTCAAATCGTGTTGAGATACATATCTAACAATTCTGTGATTATGATCAATACATTAACAGAACAGAAGCTAAATTTCTTAAGCCTTTGGGTTGGGTTAGATGTCATTCAAAATCCTGAAGATTGAGAGAAAATCTATTTCCATCAAAAATTAACCTGATAGAGATTGTACGTTTTAAAACTACATAAGTATAAATTAGTGTCTGGTAAACTGAAGCATGAAAAATTCACCTTAGCTGATTGTATGCCACTTGATACTCGAGACAAATGGGCAGCAGAGAGCTGGTTTAGACCTTTAATACTGAGTTCAGGAAACAGTGTAAATAACACGGTGAGGCAGAGGGATTTTTAGGCTTAGAGATATGTAATTAAAGAATGCAAAGTGGGAGGAGGTGAGGCATAGTTATTCTTCTGCCCAATTAACAATTGACTTTGACCTATATTTTGAAGTACTACACAGAGGATTAAGTATACCAACTCATGTTACCTGTAAATAACACTGCTCTTCAACAGAGCGACTTGTGCTTGCTTGTCCTGGGCAGCTACGTTTTGTTGTGATCTTTTGTAGCAAAAATGGTCACAGCCCATCCTCAGTGTAACAGCATCCTATTAGACCAACAGAATTTGGCAGATCATGAAAACTTGGTTGTACTTCGGTGTTGTAAACTCTTCCACTGCATTTATGTGTCAGGGTTTTCTTACCTGTGAACGGGATTGTTCATTATCTGAGCTCCGCGCAGCATTTAATGCGAAGTCTACAGCATCTGTAACCAGGGGTTGCTCAAGCAATTTAGTATTGGTATTTTATAGCTCCTGACTTTGCACGTCTTGTTCTTGTAGGGTAGATTGCTTTGATGCAGCTTTCTAGATTTTTAACCAAGTAAAGATTAACAAAGTTTTGGAGGAAACCAAAATGCTAGGAGGGTTAACATTTTGCCTTAATGTAAATGGTTTTATCTTGAGCATATGAAGCACTCGTAAGATCACCTGTCCATTGCTTACAGTACTATAAAGAATAAGAGGACAAGTGCTTTGTGCAGAGGCTAGGCACAAGTCTGGGTGGTTTTGTTTGTTTGGTTGGTTGTTGTTTAATTTTCAGATCAGTGGTTCTTGTATCCAACCTGTGTGTTCTGGTTGTTGCAGAAACTGGTGCCCCATTTCCTCCTTCTGTCCCTATCAGGCTTTTTCTGGTTTCTACCCTTTTTGTTGTGCTGCTCAGTTTTGAATTTGGCTGCTTCTGCCTTGTTCCTGAGGTCTGATGAGAGCTCTGAGTTTGAGAGATGCTCGATCTTCCTGTTGTTTGGTGCAGCTGGTGTCTTAACAGCCCTTATAAACCATAAAGAAATTGCATTGGAGAAGGCCCCTCAGTGCTGCGATGTGGCTTCTTCAGGCAGCCTCTGAAAATGGTGTGTGCCATTATGGTCATCTAGTAGAAGCAAGAAGGAGATAATTCTGCTCGCTCTTTAACTCTTTCAGATGATTTAAAATAGGCAGCTTTATTGGTTTGTGTGTGTCCAGCTTTTCTGGAGTGCTGTTATTTAGAATGACTAATTGCTGTTTATAGAAAGTAATTTATTAAAAAAGGCATGGAAATTAGTAGAGATCTTGGGGGAGGGAATTAGGGAAATTTCATGTTCTCATGGTCAGTTCAGATGTAAAATAAGCAGCTAGTGTTTTAGCTTATACTTTGTTGAAGGAGAGGAAGAATGTTGACTGCATCACTGGAATTGCCTCCTAAATTTGCTCTTTGAAACTGAAAGTTTAAGACCCATGCAATGCTAGTTGGCCTTTTGGCTTTCCACAAGGAATGACATGTCTTGCAGTAACCCATCCATTTGTTGCTGTCTTAGCACTGTATTGTATTATTGGTACTTAAAACTTGTGAAATTGATTTGCAGCACCTTGGCAAGGTATAGGACCTAATCCCTTCTCCTTGAGGTCAGGAGTGTGTTTTTTGGATGGTTTTGTTTTGGTTAGGTTTTTCAGGGTTTTTGTTTACTTTTTATGCTCACAGAATAAAACCAGATTGAAAGCAAGTTTAAACAACCAGTTGTGATTAAACAGTGTTCTGAGGCTGGGTGCTATCACACAAATAATGGTGGTCTTTATTAGGACATACAAGTGACCAGTGCAATAATTAGCTAATTAATCTGTAAGCTTGCAGTCTGACTTGAGCAGTGAAGAGAGATGAGGTTTTAGGTTGGACAACTCTACTAGCTCTTCAGCTTTCCCTCCCCCACCCTTAAAAATAGCTTACATGATGATGCCTTCCCTTCCCCATGGAGGGTGGGGGACAACTGGTGGTTGTCCAACCATCAGTACAGAACTTAATTAAAAAGTCAATGACCTGCAGACTAAAATAGATTGCTTAAACTTAGTGTATAAGAGGGAGGAAATCATATGGAACATGGCAGATATAAAAAAGGAATGTCTTTTTCCTTGAATTTGACCACTAGATGACACCACTGTGAAAGAATACTCACCTAAAGTCTGAGAGCAGGCAACACCAGAATGCTTTAAGGGAATTGAGTGGTTTTAATGAACTTGTTTACACAAGCAGTAGATGAAGTTCTCCATTAGATAGATTGCTGCATGTGACAATACATTGGGTATAGCTTAACATCCTTTCTCTGCTCTGACTGCTTTGGTGTTAACCACTGCTAGGCTGTAGGAAATGTAGATAATCATGGAGTAACACTGTAAGTGAAACTTCTTTTTTTAACTCATCAATTGCTTGGCTGGTGTGCCAGTGCTTTAGGGCTGTTCATAGTGGATTAACCACTGCATTAGGCCAATTAAGAGATTTACATGCTGTTTTCATCTCTAAGTCTTAACTGGGGCACAGGAAGTGTCTTGCTGGCCTTTACTATGTCTAGCTGAAATGGAGTTTGGGTGGTAGAAGGTAATCCTTGGAAGAGAGAAGATTATAGCTCATTTTCTAACTTTTTCATTCAAACTGGCAACAAGGTATTCCTTTCATACACCTACATTGTCTTCTGAGAACTAGGGTATGTTAATACAAGACCACTAGGTTGTAAAAAGGCAAAGTCTTCCATATTTAGACTTTTAACAAATTATTTTCTAGCTCATTAACAGGTTTTCCCTATAACCTGACATACACATGTAAATGCTGAAATTTGAAAACAGCTCTTACTGTACTTCAAGAAGCCATTATGTGCCTAAAACTTATCTCTTGTGGGTTTCTGTGTGTGCATTAAATAGTACCAGTTAGCTTAGTAAAAGATGTCACTTAGTCCTTCAGATCTTGTCTTGCTTTTATCTAAGCACTTTCAAGTGTGGGAGAACTGTTAGGACACAGATATGAGTTACTGCACCTACCTGACATTTACTTCTTAAAAACTTACTAAAAGCTGGCAAAACAGAATGAGGTTGTAGCTTTTTGGTAATTCTCAGTACTTGATATTGTAGTTTCTTATATTACTGATTCTTCTGGGGTTCAGTCTTCAGTCAGTGTCTCTTACCCTTGGATTGCTGGAGTCAGTTATGTTCTTTCATCTGTGCAGCTGACAGCCCCTACTCAAAATTCATGAGGAGATGTGCACTGATATTTAAAAAGAAAAAAAAATATTGATATCTCCTCTGGCTTTGGGCTCATGTGTTGTTTTCCTTTCTTCAGAAACCCCATAGATTTAATCCTATAGGCTAAGCAGTTCTTGGAACCTTTCCTATAACATCAGAGACCTCAAAGAGCTTTATTTTGGAGCGCAGCAAATGTAAAGCTGTGAGTATGAAGGCCATCCTTGGGACAGATCAGAGGACCTGTATCCCATTGTGGATAGCATCCTGTAGTGCAGGAGAGGTGTGCGGAACTGTTTGAGTATAGGGTGATCCTTTTGCAGGTTTGCTGTTGCAGCTTTTCACTGTCGATGTCTGAGCTAGAGTTGCTGAGAGCAGTGTGTAAAAGTTCACGATGGCTCTAGCCTCAATTTAGCTGATCCTTTTCTGGGATCCAGTTAACGTGGCTGTAAGCCTTTTCACAGTTTTTATTGGTATTTGAAGAAAGTGCTTCCTGGGTGAGGGGGATATTGGGATACAGTTCTTGTTTTATGGGAAGTGGTGAGCCTGGATTGGCTATGACATAAGCTCTGTAAAGAACTTAAAGTATCCTTAGAAAGCATTTCAAGTAGTATGCTTCATTTGAGTGTCTGTCTTCAGCTCTCAGCTCTGCTGATTGATGTGCTTTATGATATAAAATCAGTTGTAATGAGTGAATGCAGAGAATGATTGGGCTATTGAGAAGAGCTGACTTCAGTTCACCCTAGAAGCAGTGTCTGCCTCCCTTAGCCCAGGGAATTGGCTGCTACCAGCCCTGACTTGATGGTATCCAGGCTCAGGAGAGTCTTCATTTGTATAGAGCGTTTCTTCAGTGGCAGAAGAATGGTTGTATTGCTTTCTTTAATCCACTGCCTATCAGTAACAATTTAAATTTTATTGGATTATGCTTTTATTGAGCCAGGTAATGTGTTTCACCTGATTCCTTCTCCACAGATTTCTGGTAATTATTTGAATTAAGGCATAGAGGATGGAAAATCACTTGTGCTCTGTGATAGCTTACTCCATTAGCTGTTCTCTCTCTTCAGTAATAAAAAGGGGAGGGGAAAAAAATAAAGAAAGCTATTGGGGATTTTGCTCCTTATTCAGTCAAGCCTATAGACTTTATAGTTTATCTGTTGGACAGCCCCGTAATCTACAGAGTATCACATCTGCTGTAAGAACAGGTAAGTTAAGATTTGGTAAAATTTTTGGTGATTAATTATTCAGATCTTTTTGTCCAGGAGAATTGATGTTCCTGTGTGTGCGAGCCTCTTTGTCCTTCCCTGAAACTGGATAGAGTAGGTTGTGCTTTAGCTTTCTTGTGGCTTTACTGTGATTGCAAATGTAGTGTATCTGCACTCCCTCTAGTGGTCTTCAAAGAGTAAACAACTTAGAAATGTCAGTAGTAAGCACTGGTGCTTTTGATTCTTTTCCATTAGAAATTAGTTTTAAAATGTTTTTTGAATTTAATTGAATTCTTTAGCAAATATTTCTGTTTCAGTTAATAAAATATAACTCTGCTAAGAAGCCTTATTTTAGCAGGTGGTCTTTGCTGGATTTAAAGAAAACAGCATAATAACACACTTTCTGTCATGGAGTGAGCTCCATGTTATTTAGGATGGATGTGATATTCCAAATACTGGAAACCCAAGATACTGTAATGATAGTTTTCCTCTTAGGGCTCAGGCAGAGTCTGTTGCTGGGCCAGCCCTTAATAAACCTCATTAGACTTGGAGTTACTTTATGAACAGCCACTAGGTTCTTTACCCTGAGTCTCTTTAGATTTGTGCTGCTGATTAGCTTGGCCTCCACTCACCAGGAAAAGTGTTTTCCAGACCAGCCAGCTTGGGACAGGCTGCATTGGCATGGCAGTGTGCCTGCTGCCGTCAGCGAGTCCAAAACGTGACCTGTTGGAGCATCCTGGAGCTCTCTCCTCGGTGGAGAGAGGCTTGGGGAGGACAGCTACAGGCACGGACTGCCTTACTGGGCCTAGGGAAATGCACAAGTGAATATGACCTAGGATACTTTAATGTTTGCCCCTCTTTCCACCCCCCCGCCCCTGCCTGCTATGTTCGGATTTTGGATAATGCTGCCTAATTGCCAAAAGAGGTGTTTCAGAAATATTTTGACATTGTTTCCTTTTTGCCAGTGTTCAGCTCAGACAGCAGAGCACTTAGAATTTCTGCCATAGATTAGTTGGGGTTGGTTGGTTTGGTTTTTAACTAGAGCATGATGCCATGCTAATTCAAGCCCCTTGACTTCCTGTATTCTCGCATAATCATCATTTCAAGTGATAGTGTTTGGTGCCCAGAGAAGAGAATTATTGTGTGTCCTTTCTCCCCACGCCCTTTGAGCTTTTAGTGGATGCTGTCACATACTATCCCTGACTGCAAGAGTTAATGTTCATGAAGTAGACAAGGTTTTAGCAGATTAAACTGAAAAATACAAACCATGCAATTCTGGCAAGGGGTGAAGGTTAGTGGCTGAGAACCAGCTATAGTACAGTTACCTAGCATGAAGTCTTGATTAATTATACTCTTTAATATGTAGTTAATTCTGTCTTTTATAACTAGCATTCAGGATGGCAAATGGATAGACTTGTTTTGTCAATTGTGTGCATGCCAGATGGAGCCTTAATATGTGTCAGCAGATAAATGGGCCATTATTAAGATTAGATGCATAATGATCATTTCAGCCTTGTTTATTTAGGTCATCGACAGCAGTAAATCTCTTAAGTAAAAATACTTTGGGATCTGAAAATCTTTTGCTTTTCTTAGACTGCTATCAAAATAAATGTAAAAGGTTGGGTGTGTGGTTTTAAGTAACACATTGTTCTCAAGTAAACTAGAAGTTAAAAAAAACACAAAAAAAAACCACAAAGAAACCACAACCAAAACCAAATTACAACCACAAATAATTCTACCTGTGGCTGGATTTGTTGTCCTGAGTAGTGAAGCCAAAAGCTGTGTAAGCAAATGAATTTGGTCATTTATTAGATGGAACTCCTGAAGTTAATATTTTACCTAGTATTTTAGTGCAGGGCTCTTAGGTACTTATTTAGTAGACAGCACAATGTTGAGTTATATTCGTATTCTTAAAATAGCAGCTGCTCCAACTTTAGACTCCTTGCACTAGCGAAAGACTTTGCCAGTAATAAATGTCTGTGGTTTATTTCAGGTTGCAGTGTAAGATTTTGGAAGTCCTAGCTCCAGCCCATCCTAACGGAATGGCAAACGGCCATGCCAGCAGTGCTGACAGAGAGACAATTGTCATCAGCGACAGTGACGACTCAGAAACGCACAGTAGCTCTGCACAGAATGGGTAAATGATACTTTATACTGTAAAAGCCTTTGGGCTGGGTGGAAATGAGGTTAAAGCAGACACGGCGGGGTCTGACTGAAGCGAATTGCTTGATCTCTATGGATTGTGAGTGTTCAGCCAGCTGAAGGTGACAAGCTGGGGAGTCAGAGGTGCCAGTTGTGCTGTGTGGAATCCACCGGAGGATGGTGCGTTAGGAGAAGGGGATTACCTACAGAATAATCATTGCTAATCTCTTGGGAGTGACAGTGTTTCTTTAGAGAGGTGGTGGAGGAACCATGTTTGCCTACCACCAGTCCTCTCTGTGCTGCAGAACCTATGCCTGCTATAGCTTGGAAGATGCAGTCATGTCTGCATTTCTACAGTCTGGTGCTGCTTAGCGTAACGTGTCACTTCACTTCCAGCACGGGACTCGGAGTTGAGGTTGCCTTAGAGGACATGCTTTTACTAGAACTCTCCAAAAAGTCTTTGCAGAGGTTTAGTGTGTTTGTGTCCAAAGTGCAAAAATATACAGAGCATTATTTGTCGTGCATATGTGCACATAAATATATACCATTGCATTTCATGGCTATAATTAGGATTTTAGGTGCAGTGAAACAGAGTGTGTCTTGCTTG
>JANHFX010023718.1:16265-31232 GCA_027560015.1 Chloroceryle amazona
CCTCTCTGTGCTGCAGAACCTATGCCTGCTATAGCTTGGAAGATGCAGTCATGTCTGCATTTCTACAGTCTGGTGCTACTTAGTGTGATGTGTCACTTCACTTCCAGCACGGGACTCGGAGCTGAGGTTGCCTTAGAGGACATGCTTTTACTGGAACTCTCCAAAAAGTCTTTCCAGAGGTTTAGTGTGTTTGTGTCCAAAGTGCAAAAATACACAGAGCATTATTTGTCGTGCATGTGTCCACATAAATATATACCATTGCATTTCATGGCTATAATTAGGATTTTAGGTGCAGTGAAACAGAGTGTGTCTTGCTTGCCTGAAGGAATTTCTGGAGTAGCTTAGTAAAATTAAGTAAAAGAGCTTCTTGGCTCTAATTGTGGTGTTTAATTTGGAGTATCCCTTTCCTGAGCAGTAATTGAGCTTATATATGCAGCTTATCCCAGTAGTATAATGAGAAGAAAGATTTCTGTGCTTCATGAGCACAATACTGATGAGAGAGTCTGAAGTGGGCCCCAGCCCTGTATCTAGCAACATACAGGCTTTGCATGAAACTGTCACTGAGTTTGAGATGTTAGATGAATGCAGAAGTTACTCTTACTGATTGCTGCATGAAGACTTCCATGTCCTGACATGCCTTGACTAGGTGGGGTGGAGCTCCTCACTTGGGTCAGAAAATAATATGGCATAAATAATTATTTTAATTCTCTTTTGTCCCTTGAAGACAGCGTCCAAGTTGTTCGTGAAGAGGTCCTACATCTTTGAGAAAATAAATGCTGTTTCTGTGTTCCACAAGGCATATGGCATTTGAAAGGAGATTATTCTTGGAATTATGCATGCGTGCACAGAGCTGACTGTTGGATTGATCCCTTTATATTGCTGTCACTCCCATGCATGCAGAGCTGGTAGTAAGACCCAAGTCTTACACTCCCAGTCAGGCTGAGATTCTCCCCAGCTGATTACCTACTTTGACAATGCAGAGAAGGGAGGGAAAATACACACATTCTGGAAGCACTGTTCTGTGGCATACCTAACATTTATGCTACCAGCTTAAATTGCAAGCCTCTTATGATTTTAAAATACTGGAAGTTTTCAGCGACTCTTTTTTTTCTAACAGATGCAAGAGGGTGATAACACTTCAGTTAGTTTCTGGATGTATTCGGTGTATATGCAAACTTGGGAAGTATTATTTGCTGTACTTGTAAAACCTAGCTGAAAGGTGGTGTCAATTTTTGTATACTGGCATCTGAGATTCTTTAAACTAAAAAAATCCCACTGAACTGAATGACATCGTATTGCAGCCCTGATCCTTCAGGGGCTGTATTTTGCTGTTTATGGAGAAACTTGGATGTGGAGAGTGTGGACATTATTTGCCCTGGGACCACAGTCAAGTTGATACGTGCAGAACCTCAGTTCTGGAGATCTGTGTGCATAGGGAGGCAGGTTTTGAGCCCCAGCCGTGGTGCAAAGCTGCAGTGCCATTAAACAATGGTACAGCAGATGCTGGGTGTGTTTTGGGGGGGAGGGGAGCGGAGCACAGATTGATGGGCCATCTGCAAATATTTTTCCTAAAGAATCTGTAAGGCTAGAGAATCTTAACTGAAAATAGATGTCATTAGAGATCTCAACCTTTCTCTGACCCTACCCCTGTCTGTGCAGAAATAGCCACGTGTTCTGTACAAGTGTTCCTGGTAACTTTTTAAAATTGTGTGCTGCAATAAAAGCAGAGGTTGTACAGGGAGCAAAAGGCCAGGACGCTCTCACTCCTTCACTCCCTCAGAAAAACAGGCTGCCTTGAAATGCCTGGGTTATGAAGCAAAACGTAGCAATCTGAGATCTTAAACTGCTGAGCCCCTCTGGTTCTGTAGGACAGTGGTCATCACAGAATAGCAGATTACCATCCAGATTTTTTTTACCATCTTCAATCTAGTTTTCTGCCTCTATTTGGAGAAAAAATTATGAACAGGATATGTCAAAGTGAGGTCATAGTCATTAAAACTATACAGTGTCTTCAGCAGAACAAATCTTTCCTTATCTTTAATTATTTTCTTTCTTCTTTCCTTTCTTCCTCTCATTCCTCTATCCCCTGAATCTAATTATAATAATAACAAGACTCAGACCAGGTAACACAGTCATGTCCTGGACAAGGTAAATTCTAGAAGTTCTCAGAAGTTTTTTAGTATAGCTACTTTAAGACCATGCTGTCTGAATCCAACACAACATGGCTGTAAGCAGAAATATCCAGTCACGTGGTCACCATGCCAAAGTAACCGAAGGGCTGATGACATTATTATCTGTCAGTGGTTCAGAATAAACTCATTCAAAAAGTGCCAGCTGCTAAGTGCATTTACTCGAGTGCAGTAGAAACTTGTACAATATGGGCGAGTCAGTTCCAGTTTCCATCTCCTAAGTTACAAGACCTTCTGTACTGGCCCCTCTGGATCTGGTGGTCTGTCAGAGCTGTCCTGTGAAGACTTGTCTAGGGGACCTCTGCTGCAGAATGGATCTAACCTTTGCTAACTCTTTAGTATTTTATAGAATGCTTTATGAAGTAAAGTACAACAAACAATAGCATTATGCCCATGTGACTGGGTAGTCTGTGTATTTTTTAAAGCTTTCTGTGTGTACTGAATGACACTTTTCTTCCTCTAAGAAAAGTTTTGACTTCAAATTTGAATTTATGGAGGAGGATTTCAGGAAGATGTTAACTTCTTAATTAGAAACTAAAATCATTGGCAGCTCAGAAACTATGCAGAAAAAACTGTGTTTGGAAATTAGGTTGGGGCTATTATATCATCTACTGAAGGTGGGAGGATTTACTCGAAAAGTAAAGGTTAACAATGTAAGAATGAACCATTTGAGGGTTGTTTTTTTTGTTGAGCTTTTGATTACAAGCAGTATCAGAGCTTAGAATCTATTCAAAATGTGTAAATAAGCTGATAGACTTTCGGTATAACATCGGCACTCTGCTGCCTTTTGTTTTCTATCTGAACATTATCTGTTTGGGTCCTTCTTTAGTTTGGTAGACTAAAGGGCTGGAAATGGGTGAGAGAACAACTTTGACACTACCCAGAAATTCCTAACAGCAGCCTTCATACTTCAGCTTTCCTATCTTGAGACTGGAGATAATAATGGAGGATCAAGCCCTGGTGTGACCAAAATCAAAAGCCTCTTTTAACAAACTCAGAATTGTAGGCAGAGATATTAAAATCTTACCAGTGGCTATACTGAATTACTTTGTTCATGCAGTTTATGTCTATTTTGGTAATGACTAGCTGGATGGGGATTTTTCTTGCTTGTTTGGTTTGGTGTTTTTTTTGTTTGTTTGTTTTTTGTTGTTGTTTGTTTGGGGTTTGGGGGTTATTTTCTTAAACTGCAGTTGCTCTGAGTGACTCAACTTGAGACTTTAACTTCGATGTCATCATTCAAGGCAGACAGTGCTTATCTGTAGGTCCAGTAGACATGTTGATGTTTCCAAATGTAAATTTTCTATCCCTTCATTTGTTTTTAACTATGTTGATCATTTAATCATTGTAAACTATTTTTCTCCAGAAATTTGCAAACTATTCTCATACTACCTGTGGATAAGTACTGTTTCTATTACACTTCATTTGTATGAATTAATGTATTAAGTATCTGAATGCTACATTCCTCTGGACTTCTATTTCAGAGTTAGTGGGGGGAAAAATAAGAATTGGAGCAAATTTCGTATTCAACAGCCTTGCAAAGTGCGGTTCGTGTTGTGTGCTCTTCACAGGAGTAAAGAATAGCAAGTGGAATATTGATTCATTTTATTTTGTCGCAGATGCCACCTTCAAGCACTTTGTAAATGCCAGGACTGGTGATGGAGTGCGTAGCTGTGAATCTCCTAGCTCACATAACTCTTTCACTTTCCCTTTCTGATGAAATGACAGTTGAATTCTTCCTGATAAAACAATATGACTCTTGGTTACAAATTACCCCCCTAGAAGTAGGCTCTGTTGTTTAACAACAAAATACAACATTATATAAAGAAAATCTCAAGTTTAACTCTGAAATCTGTCAATAAATACACCGTGCTACTTGAAGTACATTGTCTGTGGCAAAAGCCTCCCTTTGGCTTTGAAAGGAGTGATTTCTGTTTTGGTAGCACACCAGACCTGGGTGGTTATCCTCCTAGGAAGAGGGGTAAGAAAACAGTTACTGTTCTGTTAAAGCTGCAGAAATGTTTTCCACGGGGGGGTGGTGGTGGGGAAGTCTAGTCCTCTGGAGCAGATAGCTGTCCAAAGGAAGTACACTTTGGGGGTGTGGAACCAAACGTGGAACTTTGGTAAGCATTTGTTTTAAAGTGTAGGTGCACTGCCTTCTGATTCCTCTTATTTTCAGAAGGTTGCTGGTGAGAGTGCTTTTTCTAAATTCATATTTCAGAAAAATATTGGGGTTTTATTCATTTTGAGATGTGATCTGTACCTCTGTGGCTACTAGTTTTATTAATTTTATTTAAATTAGTCTTTTGGACTTCTTTTTTCTGCTTTTTCCTGCCTTCCTGTTGCCATCACAAGTACTGGGAGGATTAACGAGATGGTTTTCTGAGGGATAGGGATGTATTATGACTTGTCTTCTCTTTGGAAAGCATTGATATCCCTGGTTGCTCCCTGGATGATGAAATCTTATTAGCTGTTCCTGTATTCCTTTCTTAGCCTCACTTGCATAGTTTAGTTACATGTTGGGTAGAGTTAATAATGAAGTGTTTTGAAGCCTGTGATGATGAGACAGGCCGTGAAATGGTTCGTTAAGCCAGAGCACCCTGATAACAGGGACCCAAGGTGTCAAGATAAGCACCAGTAATAATTTAAACTGATCTCCTTGGAGCCTTCCAGGGCTGAAGGGTGGAGGAGCTCACCCCGTGACCATATGGGGGCAAAGGAAGCCCAGAGTTCAGCTAGCCAACAGTGAGGAAGACTATGAACGACCACCAGAGAGGGAAAAGACTCTAACCCTCATTTAATTACTCATGTTTGGACTGTGTAAATGCATTCCAGGAACTCATCAGAGTAAGCCTGCCCTTTCCAGGAGATCTGGTGAATATGTCTGGTTTTCCTGTATATTGGATGGTGCGTTTGGCTAAGTCGGGGGAGGTCCTAGGGAGGAGAATCCCCAGTGCTGCAGTACAGAATGCCTGCCTAGTAACCACTCTGCTGTTAGGGGTGTTATCTCGGAATCCAGCCGCACCCAGCCTCCCACCTCGGGGAGGAGTGCTGGAGAGCAAGGGGGTTTGGAAGCTCTGAGTTTTGTTTCACTTTGTTCTTCCTTCCCTTCTCATCTCTCTGGGTCCATTGTGTTCACCTATCAATATACTAAATGTCTACAATATAAGACTGAAGTTTTGTGTTGATAACTTTCTTTTTTTAATTATTTTAGGGAGAAGAAAGCCATAATTGATCCTTCTTTGTTCAAATACAGAGTCCAACCTATTAAAAAAGATCTCTATGAAACTGTTATTGTTAAAGCATCTCAACTAAGGTAAAAAATAGTATATGAAACCTAAAATTATAATTGTGTGAGTTTTGTAAGTCATTGTAAGATGGTTTTGATATAAAAAGATATTTTAAAATAACAGGTTAAAACTATTAATAAGAGGCACTGGAACAAAAGAATGTGTTTCACAGGCTTTCTGCAGCAAGGGGTACAACCTTTACTAGAATTAGCACAGATACCACCTCCTTACACGTCTCTTTCATTGGCACAGAGATGAGACCTGTGCCTACTGCTGTGACTGATGGAGTAGGTGGGGAAAGAGAAGAGTTCAAGAGTACTATTATATAATATTGAGCAACTTACTTGCATTATGAGCTCTCTCTCAGGTAGCTTTATCACTTAATCAGTCTGCTTTAAAATAGAAAGGTAAATAGGCTGTGCAGTCTGCCTGTGTGAGTATAAAAGAGGACATACCAGGATCTTCAGAACAAAAATTACAAATACATGAAACAGTTGTTTAAGTTTTACTTTGGTTTTGTTTTGTTTGTAAGGAAATTTGTAATTAAATTGGGCTTGCAGAGAATGGCTGTTGGTTACAACAGTAAGGGTGTAATTTTATAATTAAGAAAGTGAGTAAAAGGTCAGTTGTGATCTGTTACATGTGTTCTTGCTCGTATTGCCAGCTGTGCTTAACCAATAATTAAAGATGTTAGGTGATAATGCCACCTTTCTTTCCTAATACAGCCGGAGGAAGCATCTTTTTTCTCGTGATAGACTTAAACTTTTTCTGAAACAGCACTGTGAACCACACGATGGAGTCATTAAAACTAAGGTAAATGAGGAGGAGTAATTTGTGGGATGGAATATTGACCTTACGTGGTCCTTTTTTGGCTTTTTTTTCTATCTGCTAGCTGCTCACAACTGCTTTTTTAAACTACATCAACTTGAGCTTTTTGTAAGTGTAATATATTGAGTTAGTAGTAGACTTCTCCAAAATGAAAGGATGAGTACTGCTTTTTTTTCTGTAAAATCAGGTTTTTGTTAGCTTTTGCTTGTAAACAAGGTGTTAGTTTTTCTGTACATGAAGCAGAACTTAATTCTCTAATTTCTGCTTTTGATACCAGTTTAGAAAAGTTCTGAAAATAAAAATGGGAGAAAACCATAATTTATTAATATACTTTTTGCTTAGTCTAACACCAGTTGTTTTCATTCTTCAAGGTATGCAGCAGATATTTCTAGGTCAAAAAAAAACCCCAAACTATTTCTGTTTTGGTACAGCAAGGTAACATTATTCTGTTGTAATGTTTGTACCTAGAAAATATTTAATTGTAGATTGAATTCAGTGAGACAGTGGATTCAGTTTGTCAGGGAGTCAAGTTCAAGTGGCTGGTGTGGGCTTTTGGTGAGACCTTTGGGCTCTTGATGAGGCCTTAGATCTTGAAGTTAAGATGCTTACTTTTGTAAGCATCTTACGTAAAGATACGTGATGATACTTAGTGCAAGTTCAGACTAAAGTTCACGTTTCAGTCTGTGAAAGATGACTCTAAGAATTCCCATTTCCTTGTGTTAAGGAATTGAGCAGCTTTTCCCATACTTGCCAAGTAACCAGCAGTTTCCCTTGCCTTGCTTGCTGAGCCACAGGAGATCCTGTACTCTGCATATTGCAGCCTTGACCTTGAAATCCTTATCTTCATCTTGTTTTTAGGAAGTAGTATGTTTGTTTATTATGTCTTGTATTTTGTGTGTGTTTTGAAGAGGAATCCTTATCCAGCTGTGTAATTGCTCATTCTGCACAGGAGGGCTCTGAGAAATGAGAGCATCAGTGAGAGCCTTGCCTCTGAAAGCTGTGGAAAATAAGAAAGGCAACTAATTCCTAAATAATTCTGCAACTTTTGAAGTCCATTGTTTTTAAGTAAATGGAAATAGAAGAAAATAGAGCTGAAAGGGATAAACCACCTCCTTCCTTGGGCTTGTTAGCAATCATGGGATGCAGTGTACTTAATGTAGTTACCTATTTGCAGTGCTTTCTGGTGACTCAGGAGAATGATGGTATTCTGTCTGTGTGTGTCATCTTCTGTTTGTGCCTTTTGTGGAACATCTTTTTGTTCCCTTGCAAATTACTTTGCACTTCAGCAAGTTATGCAAGCATGCCCTATTTGGAGTATCTCCTTTGTATCCTCAAATGTATCATTTGGGAAGGATAGAACTCCTGAAGTCACTAGGTTGAGAAAGCTGACAGAAAGAAACTTTGACAATTCAGAATGAGGGAAGTACTATATTTTCTCCTTCTCCAGAACTGTTTAAGTGTGGTAGAGAATTATGTGATTCTTCAGTAAATTAAATTTCCATCTTTCTCTGTCAAGAGTAATTCTCAACACGTTTCAGTAACTTGCACAGAAGATCATTTCCAGGTGTTTTCTAGAAAGCATCTAAAGAAATAGAATCTTGCCAAATAGGGCCAAATTCTATTTTCAGCTGTGTACTGCTTACCTTATTTATACACTCGGTGAATTAACTCTATAACTGACACTATTTCAGAGTTTTATTTCTTATTCTAAGCTAACCATTTGGGAATGCAGTTAACTTTTATTCTCTTTTTTTTTTGTGAATTAGTGATTCATTAATGAGATTATATTTATGAAAAGGTAAGAATTTCATAATATCTGCTTTGCTCTTTCTTACGAAGGCATCATCAATTGCAAAATATAATCTAGCAGAACAAAATTTTTCCTACTTCTTTCCTGATGACCCACCCACATTTATCTTCAGTCCTGCAAGCAGACGGCGAGGGAGACCTCCAAAGATGGCATCTGCTGGCCTTGTGAGTAATAACAGTTTTCATTTCAGTTGACACATCAGCATAGTCTTTAAGTTCTTCTATTTCCTCTGAACTTTTAGAACAGTTGGAATGGAGGGTTGATGTGGTGCTTTTACTTCTTTTGTGGGTGAATTGGGATAGATTGCCTAATTTAAAAAGCTAATTAATAGCTAAGCTGGTAAAAGGGACCATAATCAATATGTTACCTTATTAATTTTATCTTATTTCTGTGATCCCATGGAGAAGCTAGCTTTTCAGTGTTTTATGAAGGCTCATAGAGTGCTTGTCCCTTCTGGGAATGATTAATAAATAAGTTGCTAAAAAATGTAAGTTTGTACTCTTAGAGTTATGTCATTTCCCTGTCTTTAATCACAGTGGAGCTCAGTGCTCTAAACTACTTTATTTAAAAAGACAGCTGGAAATAAAAAAATTGGGAAACTCTTACTGCCTGGGTTTATTCTGGTTTTAAAGAACTGCTGAAAAATTGGGAGTATCTGTTGCTGGTGGTTTCACTGTAGATACCATGTTTTGTTCTGTTTTGTTTTTTTCCTCTCCCCCTGCGAATTCTTGATCAGGAGGATGAAATTACTGCTAAACAAAATACCCCAGGAAACAAAAGTAAAGTAGCAAGGGAAAAGACAAGGTTCCACAAGCAAAAAGAAGATATGCAGGCCATGGGTAAGTTGTTTAGTCCTATGACTAGTAAAACCAGTTTTTGTAGGTCTAAGAGCAGGCCATAATTAATTTTGGGGGTTGTACCTTTCAGAGGGAAAATGCAATGAGTGCACTGGCACAGCACTGCTGCAGAGTGCTGCATTGGGTGGTTAGAATGGTTGTTTCCTGAATTTAATGAATTACTTTTACTAAACTGGGGAAATGGAAGAGCCTTGTGATCCAGCTGTGTCGATTTCAATCTCAGATAAAGAACAAAAATAAACTTCTGCAGAAGTTTGGAGTGTGAAATCACATATACACTTTACCAGCTGAAGGTTTATCAAAACATGAACATTTAGCACAAATCAATCAAATCCCTACCTGGAAATACGGCCTCAATGTTAAAGAACTGCAGTGCTTTCTAAACTTGTACTAATCGTTAAAGAAATCTTGAGTCTTTCTGAAGATGTGTGTGTAAATACCTAAGGTATGTTTAAATGTTATTCAAGATTACTTACAGTATGTTTAAAACATTTTCTAATTAAAAGAGTAAAAATCACTTAAGAGATTTTTATTTTGGACTGATTTAATTATTTTTGGCTTAGTTTTGACCTGTTTCTCACCTACTTAAACCTGATTTCAAATAAAGTAAGGGGACTTGCATGCCTTTTGTATGGGTTTAACTAGGTAAACCACTGCATCTCCTTGAGGAGACAAAGCTCAGGCAAGGGATGATGTTCTGGATTGTAAGCACTGATGTCCCATTTAGGAAAGGCTTTCATCTGTGAAATGTTTCAGTGAGCTTCTGGCTTCTACCTCTGATTTTCCATTATCATAGAATGTGTTAGGATGGCAGGGATGTCTGGAAATTATCTAGTCCAGTATCTGCTTTATTAACTGCAAAGTTGTCTGAGGCTGCTCAGGGTATTTTTCTTCATAGGAGATGGGGTTTAATGGGCTCTGTTAACCTTCTGCATCTACTTTGCATAACTGGCATCTATTTATGTGCTAAAAATGACAGCACAGAACAAGCCAATAGCTGATCAGCATCAAAGCTGCTTTCCTTCTTGTGTAAACTACAGCTTCTAGAAGCCTAGTTAATAGACATTCTGGCTTAATTTTATCTCTGTTATCCTATTGTACCTCAAAATACCATGCCTTTGGAACATAGTTTCAAACGGTGAAAGAGTGGTCAGCCTTGAAATAAGTTGTAAAACATGCAGATCCAAATCTATTCTTTATATCTTCTCCTACCTCACTGGAAAGTTGTTACAGCATGTTGATATTCAGACTAGATCTTTCTGCTCCTGACACAATGATGAATGCATCAAATAATAGTAACAAAAAGTACTGTGGTGTCACACTTGTTCTGTGTTCATTTTTGGCCCGGTGTTGGCCCATATAGCACATTATTAATGATGTGAAAAGGCAGCAAAATACCCAGTACCTTGAAAAATCAACCTTCTCAGTATGTAGAAGGCTATGGGGGATCAGCTTCAGTGCTTTTGTTTCCTGGGGAGACATGTTACTGGTATGTGTCATAGCTATCTCTGAAAGCAATCTAGCCCTATAACATTTTCAACATCTTATAGGAAAATGTAATCAAAAAAGGCTTTCCTTTGAGTGCCATCCACTGGGTAACACAAGTAAGGAACTCTTAATTTTCTTCACTTGTGATTCTAGCTTTTTTTGTCTATTCAACTAAAATGGTAAGCTCCCCAACCCCTTTTTATTTGTTAGTCTGTGTGAGTTGACAGCCACAGTCTGTCCACAGCAAGTAGAAATTTGTATCCTGCTAGTCTTCTGCAGACAACTACAAAGAAATCTGGATCTCCTGAGGCATTAACATTATTACTAATTGAAGTTCAACTGTGTAACAGAAGTAGAACTTGCACAAAACCCACTGAAATCCTAAGTAGGTTCTAAATGTATTGAATTTTCAGTAATTCAGTACTAATTAAGTATTTAAAGATCACTTATTTAAAGTTTTTCCACTGTCACAAATATTTCATTGTTCAATGCCACGCATAGTTGTCGTGTTTTTATGAAGCAATCATTACTAAATATCTTGCTGTAATTAAATGTGGCTGGAATAAGTTCTCATCTTTGTATGTCACTTGATAGAAATAAACAAGTAATGGACTTATGTATATTCACAGAAACAGAGAAATTTGGCTTTATTACAGTGATGACAACCTTGTAAAACACATGTAATGCCTAGGCTTAAAATTCTCTAAAGAACTCTCAAGTTCCTGAATTTCTGTTTGGCTTAGAAACAATTCAGTCTTCATAACAATATCTTTTTCATGTCTTTTTTTGATTATAAACAGATCGGTTTATTTCTCAGAGTTAAATGAAATTAACATTTTATAAAAGAAAAAATAACTTTGATTTGCTTGGGTTTTTTCCTTCATAGCTTTTGAAAAAGCTAAATTAAAACGAGAGAAGGCAAATGCTATAGAAGCTAAGAAAAAAGAGAAAGAAGATAAGGAAAAAAAGAGAGAAGAATTGAAGAAGATTGTGGAAGAAGAAAGGATGAAGAAGAAAGAAGAGAAAGAGAGACTCAAAATAGAAAAGGAAAAAGTAATGCATTTGCAGTTTGTTTTTCATATAGGAACAGTATAATGTCTTTCTAGCTTGCTTGGTTTAGTTGCTATCTGCTTCAAGTTATTTTCCATTAACTGCTTTTGGTTCATAAAAATGCACTTCAGAAGAATAGGCAGTTACATGGTTATGGATTTGTATTCTGAGCAACATTATCATTTTAGTTCACAAAAAGTTCACTTTGAAAATACTTCTGAAGTAACGTGGTGGGTCGTTTGTGTTGCTTGGGTTTTGGTTTGGGGTTGTTTATTCAATAATGCATTACAGTATTTGGTTGTCTTTTATTTAAATGTTAAAGCGACTGTACTGCATCTGATTCACAGCATATTAAATGGTTGTGGCTTTCCTTGGGGTTTCTTTATGGATGGAAATTGCTGAACTTTTGTCACTTTGAATATGAAGAAATTATTTATTCCACTGCATTTTGCCACAGCCATATTCATTATTGATTTTTATAGTCTCTTTCTGTGACACCTTTTCAGAAATACTCTCATATAAGTTTTCAAAAGCCTGTCTCTCAGCCACTTCCCTTTAAAAACCCACAAAAAACCACCACCAAAAAACAAACCCACACAAAAACCCTGTCAAAACTCTGTATCTAATTCAACAAAGTATTACCAGTTTGCAGTTTACTTCTAAACATTTTTGCCAATATCTTCTTATAAAAGATTTCATTCTAAATAAATATGGGTTTGTTTTATTTTCCAGTGTGATTGAAATAGTAAGTGGTGCAGTTCTTGAAACTATAAGGGGGTGATTGAACCATATTTTATATATAATTGTGACTCTCCTCTTCAGGAAAGAGAGAAACTGCGTGAAGAAAAAAGAAAATATGTGGAATACCTGAAACAGTGGAGTAAGCCTAGAGAAGATATGGAGTGTGATGATCTTAAGGTATGACTGAATTTGGAATAGCTCAAGCTTGTGTTTTCCAGGGTCCCCAAGCTAGACTCCCTAATGCAGAGCTAGATCTAAATCTTATCTGAATGCTTGAGGTTGTGATCACCTGTGGTCGTGTTGTATTTCCCAGTGGTGATGCTAATGGCATCATCTGCATTTTCACCCTCCAGGAAAAACTCGACAGGCTGTTAGGAGTCTTAACATGGAACAGATACATTTTTTAAAACACTGATCTTACTGAGAGGAGGTATTGAGTCTGCCTGACTTTTCTGTTAAATATCCAATAAACCTGGAATAAACCCGAGTTCCTTAAAAGATTTGAGTCATAAAGAACCCAAATTTTGGCTGCAAAAGGTAGAAAGGATATTGGCCTATTACTGCTGTGGCATTCTTTTGATTTAAACTTTAGCAGTGTCCTTGCTTAACGAGCAGCTTTCTGGTTGAGCCTGGAAACCTATAGAAAGTGACAAGAATTTACTTTCCAAAGACAACTATTGAAGGGTTATTAATTTGAAAGTCAAACTCTGTGTTCGACACAGTTATCTGTGATTTGGAGGTGGTGTCTTTAAGTGGTCTTGTTACATGGTCACATCAACTCCCTTTAAAATGTCTTCAGCTCTTGTAACTGCCTTACCAGTGCAAATACCAGAACACCCAGTCACCAGACATGATCTTGCATATCCTAGTATAGATGGGTGTGGTTTTATGTGAATGTGTTAAGGTTTTATTTGCTTGTCTTTTGAAAGCAACAATGAGTAACTTTTAAAGAATATGCTTATTTTTGCTTGTCTGGACAGTTCTAGCCAACTTAAATTCAAAACTTGTGGAATAATACAGGTTTAAAGGAAAAATCTTGGCAGACAGTGTTCTTAACTTGTAGTGGCTTCAAGTTCCTTTACACAAAGAAACAAATTCAGTCACCTTCATGAATGTAAATAAACTTTTATTTCAAAAGATTTATATCCAAGTTGTATGCTCTTTGGTTTTTAAAGTTAGCCCTACCACAGATGCCACCATGATAATTGATTGCCTCTTGCAGAACTATTTTCAGGAAAAGGTAAAGAAACCCAACAGATACTCTCCTCAGAATCACAGACTGGTTTTCATCGGCTGTGTACACACAGAAACACAATACAATATTAACTCATCCCTTTTGGATTGCAGGAACTGCCCGTTCCAATGCCAGTGAAGACAAGATTGCCTCCTGAGATCTTTGGTGATGCTCTGATGGTTTTGGAGTTTTTATATGCTTTTGGAGAACTTTTTGATCTTCAAGATGAATTTCCTGAAGGAGTGACTTTAGGCAAGTTGTCCTTTATGTGGCAAGGTGCCCCAATTTTATGGTGTCCCTTCTCCTACCAAACAACCAAACATACTAAGTACACCCAAGTAGCACTGCTACAAATTTTCTGTGCAGCTTTAATATATCAGTGCTTATATGTGCACTTCAGTTTTCACAGTCAACTCTGCAGTGTTTGTAAACTCAGAATTAATGTCAATATAGAAGCTGTTAATCTACTTACTGAAATGTATACTTGTCCTTTCCTCCTGCAGTTCTATGTTAAGAAAATAATGTTTTGTCAGCACTCTCTGACAGCATCAGCTTAGGAATATTTGCAGTAAACTGTGGAAAAGTAACTTAAGTATCATACCTGAAAGGGGGAAAAAAAAAAAGTGTTTTCATTCTTCAGTACATAATTGTTTTCCAACTCTGCGGCAAAAGTGACGCTTCTTAAACTTTATTCACAGAAGTTTTAGAGGAAGCTCTTGTAGGAAATGACACTGAAGGCCCACTATGTGAATTGCTGTTTTTCTTCCTGACTGCCATCTTTCAGGCAATGGCCGAAGAGGAAGAGGAAGTGGCCAAAGATCAAATAGCTGATGCTGAGACCAAAGGTCAGATCCTTAATTTTACTGCTGAAAAACTGAAATTCCACTGGAATTAACTTGAAACTGCATGACTTATGGCATTCCTTTGCTTAACCTTGTCTTATTATGCATGGATAATGTATGTAAATGGACTTGTTTTTTCCCATTTATCTGAAATTAAGGCTTTAAACTGGGCACGGAGGGTTGGATCTGGGGGGAACCGAGAAAAAGCAAGCTCATTGTTACCGTGATTGAATCCAGCAACGCATAATAAGCTTTTAACAGCACTGCTTATGTTCTGGAGGTGAAGGAAACTCGTCTTCACTTTCCTTCTCTTCCTTCAGCACTGTTAGATGTTTCTCCTGAGGGTCAAGGAACAAGGCGTTTTCCTAAACCTTCTCAAATGTCTTCATCTAGAGCTATAGAAAAAAAGCTTCTGGACCTAACTAGATTAAAAACTAAAACCCTCCAGCACAGCTGTAATGGAGAATTCAATACTCATTGTCCTTCCTGACTTTGCAGTATACACCACAGCTCCTGGTTGCTGCTGTGCCTCTGTGCTTTTCCAGTAAGGGATGTCACAGTCACTGCCTTTGGCCTTCACTCTAAGGCTGAAGTTGCCCTTGTTTGTGGAGGCATTTGGTACATGCTAACCATTGCTCAGA